>CCAG010010629.1:0-34487 GCA_001077435.1 Glossina morsitans morsitans | reverse complement strand
CGGGGAAATTGAAACAGGATGCTTTAGAAAATTTCTTTCCTAAGATGAGCAATTGTGAGGAATCAAAGACGAAATATTGGATTGGGTCGTCGACTTTGATTTAGAGTTGAAAAATTTGTTGGAAGATATGACAGACGAACAGGAAACTAGCTATTTAATAGCTAATGAGGAGTGAGAAATTCGGGAAATGTTAGGGTATTTAATATATAAACATGCGGTGAGGAAGACTGCATGAAATAAGTGTTTAGATTTAAGGAGGAAGGTGAGCGGGGCTTAACGAATTTGTCCGAATCCTTTGTAAAAAGTAAGGACAACTCAAGAGTGAGTACTGCACATCTCTGCTATCCCAAAGATCGATGCTTGAGATGTGTCAGGCTAAAATGGATCGGGCCATCCTAAAACAAACGGAAAAGAACTTTCCCTAGTTTGTGGTGGACGACGACTGTAAAAAGCATGACCTTAATTATTTAGGTAGTTTAGTTAAGGTGTTGTTTTTAAGAATATAAAAATGTTATACAACAGCTTGGTAGCTGACTATAGAATCAGGAAAGGACAAAAATTTTAAAAATGTCATAATAATCTATTTGTAATACTTTTTCGTTTATACTCTCTTTTATCATTATATACTAATATATTGTTCCTTATATATTACATTGGATTAGTCGTTATATTAGTTTTTTTGTATTAGTTATCTTTTAGAAGTAGTTATGCCTTAGGAATATTCTAATATTAATTTAATATTGAGTTGGTATAGCGCTGATGTAGTGATAGTACATAGGCCTGAAATATTTTCGGGGAGTGCAATACCTCAGGGTGGTGTAGGAAATTGTGCACAACTGCCCAATAAATTGGAAAAATCCATGTAGCAAAGACTAGGCAAAGTAATTATAATGATATTTTGCTTTGGATAACATTAATAGGAAAGATAGGAATATTTGTATAGTAGGAATCAGGGAGAATAATTATAATAAAAACTTTTTGGCAATTAATATGTAAATATCCGAAAAAAAGTGTTTTGAGGAAAGTTTCGACGGTCCTAGACATGGACATCTTTTCAAATGGCTGCTTATCCGTTATCTTCGGACACATATGAACATGATCGCTTCTAGCATTTATTTGGTAAACTTCTTTCAAAACATAGGCAGAAACTGTGCCATGTGCCGTCTGTATATCTCGGCCTAATAAATGATTTCTTGCCGACATTATTAAGTGGCAATAATCGTATATGCAGTATATTTTTTTTTATTATACTCGATATTTGAATGATCCACCGATACATCCATTAAACGATACAAGCCGATTATTGCTACCTTGATCGCATACTGCTACCCAATCTTAAGTCATCTGTCAAATCTATTGTTTCTAACAAAATATTGCAATACATATTTCCAGTTGGAACAAATGCTTTTTATCATTACGAAAAAGCACCTTGCTCCAACTTCCAACACTCTACTCCCATTCACTCAGCCCACTAAGCCATCCACTATACCAACGGTTTTATTCAAATTTAAAGCTTTCCGAATTATAACTTCCTCTGTTATGATGAAATATATTTTTTCCATCCCCGGCATCTTACAAACTATCGCTTTCAAATTCCCTACTACTGAATCATTAATGCCAGAAGACACAGAGCGAGTTGATCTCCAGCACAATAGTGTTCTAGGGCGAGAAAGTCTGCATTTTAAGTTTTCCCTCAAAAAATTGTAACACCTATTTGGAATATAATTAGTATTTAAAGCTAATTATTTGTCCCTATCCAAATAATGTGGTTGAGGACCATTCACTCAGACACGCTGCAATATATAATCATTTTCTGTTGCCTTGGCTTGCTGCGCTTTTAGAAAGTCCTTTTTCTCCTGTTCTAACTGCTTAGTTTTTCCCTTGACTCTTTGATTTCTTGTTGCAGTTTCATTTCCTTCCCTATATAAACCTTATGAGTTTCGGCAATTTTCATCCTAAATTCCCCATTACATTTAACTATTTCTAAATCGTAACGTTTTTTTTTTTCTTCTAGATCACTGAATTGCTGAAACTCTTCGAATGTTAAGTCACTAGGTCTTTTTTGTCCATAGGTTCTTCCCTGTGACATAACGGTTGTTGCAGTTTCAGTCTGCTCGTCTATATTACTCCCTACCACACCTACACCTATATTATCACTTAAATTTGTATCTGAATCTCCTACTTCCTCGAAGGGAATGTTGTTCGCATTTGAAGGAGTAGGGTAGGGAGCCTTTAAGCAATTTTCTGTGCCCTATGTCTGGTTTTGCGAAATGCTTTTGGCATACGAACATTCTGGTTTGAGTTCACATCCTAACCAAGCCACCCATGCTTTGCCAAACTCGCCCTCAGGTGCAATAAATAATCTACTAAAACTATTTAATGAACTCACGTTGCATCCTGTACCATAATGAGGCATGGTGGGTAACTTTTCCCTGGAACCCATTGCAATATTGGCAATAAATTTTAATAGAATGAATATCCTTCCTACAGTATGTCATTCGTTCACTTTTCATGTATTAGAATAAAAATGCAATATAATAAATTTATAATAAAATTAGAAATGTGTTGCATACCTAAGTTCAGTGTTGGAATAGCATGTTTACGCAAGCGGATCTTCCCCATTAGGTTGTGGTCGAAATGATATCTGCAAATTGTCCACGGGGGCTTACGTGACTCGGCTACAATCGCTAAATTTTCAGACCAATTGATCCTGTATTCGAGTGATTTTGGGAAAATTTACAAATGGATTACTTTACCTTCTTTGCAGCCTTCACTGCCATATGCAATGCATTTTTTGAGGGCTTGTTTCTTGAGCATTTTTTCACTTTTACATATTTTTATATACACATATTTATTTTCTTTATTTTATTTCTATCTATATATTCGTCTATAATTTCCTTTTATATTTTTATACTTTTTTCATATTCTCTATATTTTCTTGCACTTGGACTTTTACTACTAAAAAGTTATAATGGTACACATACCTTTGCTCTATCATGAAATCTGCATTTTGACGATCGAACTGTTACAAAAAGCCTGATCTGCAAATTTCTAACTCGATGAAAATGTGTCGAGAAGAAATTACCTTGCAGATAAGATATCAGGTGGCATTTCCCTATGGGAATTTTTAAATGTGCGCATGTATGCTATGAAAAGTGCACATTGAACAAACAAATTTGAATTAGTAACAATGCATAATACATAACAGCTTCAACTACAAGAACATATATCACCGCTATGGTGCAATCGTTGTAGCTGTAGTGTTACCTTCGACTCCGCACTGGATCATACTCAAGTTATTTTTGTTTAAATGACACTTTGCCAAAATTGAATATTGATGTAAATGTAGAAATTGGAAAAAATTACAATAATATTTTCCTTTTAATAAAAGTAATAGAAACATATGTATAGTAGAAATCAGTAAGAATAATTATAATAAAAATTGTTTGGCGATACACATATATACAAATATATAGAAAAATACTGGCAATTATTCGAGAAAAAGTCGTATTTATATATAAAATTTTCACATGAAATTATCAAAAATTAAAACGAAAAAGCATATAAAAATCAAAATTTGAATTTGCGCGTGCGCTTACTTACAATTGCTTAAGCAAACGTGCACACTATCGCGCATAAGTATTTCTACAGGTCTATTCAAAACGTCATAGCGTAGCATAAACATGTTCAGAGTGTAGCCTTACGCATTCTCGTCGTACAAATTTCAGTAAATGCTCTCATTCCAGTTCGGTTACTCTCTCTTACGGTCCTTAATATCCTTTGTTCTTATCGGAAGCCTTGATGTAGTGCTTAACAATTTTGCTGCGCAAATATTGCTAGCGAAATGTCCTATCTTATATATATAATGCTTTTGTTGATTGTGAAATGCGCATTTATCGAACAAAATCTTTGCTAACAAGTACCGATATGGGAATAATTATTGGGATTTTTATAAAAATTAAAAAAACCTTTGTTTCTGTTTTTGTTCTCCTTAATACTTTAAAAATAGAGATTTAACTCTACAAAAATGGTTATATTGAGAATAAAAATTTACAATTAAATGAGCGAGGAATTCCTATACAGAATGTGGTTACATTGCGCTGTGGAATGAACTATATAATATAATATAATATAGCATCTTTGCCACAATTTTAAAACTACTTTTTAACAAGCAATGAGAATTTTGAAATCATCGACATGAGGGTTGCTGAAAACAGACGGTCTTATGCAATTATTTCGCTTAAAGGCGCAATAAAGGTTCAACCCATTCTTTATTCATATTTATGTGTGAATCCAAGAAATGACAATTTCGCCTTTAGCTTCTTAGTGCTCCTATTACTCTTATCAAACCTTCCCGTTGATCATTACGTATATATTTTAAATGGTCATAATTAAATTTGTTTAAGCAGTAGCTGCGGTTGCAGTTCAAGAAGGGAGTTCAATAATAAAGAAGAACTTACGATTCGGCGAAAGCATATAAATTTTATTTTTTGGTTATACTTTGCATCAAATTTTGAACTTTTAATTTTTATTCTCTGAACTGTTCCATTTTAGCATTCAAGGTGTAAAAGGCTGTGAAAGATCAAAAAAATCGCCGAAAAATGTACATACTCTTTTCCTATATTTGAATAGAATTCACACAGTTATTTTAATCGCACATTGCACAGCAACAAACAATGTATCAGCAAGACCAAAATGCGATGGTGTTCCTTGCTTAACTGGACAGGAAATCAAGAGGATTTGTGCACAATTTACTGCATGCAATTAGAAAACACGTGATAAGTATAGCTATAAATATGCACCCCATTTGCTTGTGTCTACTTATCCCTCTCTCTCTATAGCTAATACAAGATCTCTCTCATGGATAAATGATTTCGATTAGCTTACGCTTAGATTTCTTTGCAGGAAGTTTTTAAAAGAAAAATTCCATAATTACAATTATTAACTAGTTAATAGATAAAAAATATAATGTACCAAACAAATACTTTTGCTAAATAAATTTGTTGGGTTTTGTATTAATGTTCTAAATATTCGCAACTATTTTGGTACAAAATTATAAACAACAATGTCAACATTATCATTGTAAAAAACCTCATTTATTTCAGCGCAAACTTTATCCCATTCAAGACCGTCAATACCGCAACCGATGCGCGGTATTGCTAATTTTTCAACACTATTGGAAAGCTGTAAGAAAAGTCACGAATTTATTGTTAATTGAAAAAACTTAAAAAATCTTCTTACCATATGCTGTTGCATTGCCTTCAAAGACGATCTAAGATTATCATATGTAGGTTTTTGCCAACTTTCATCTTTAGTGACTAAATAATAGATAAAGCGTTGATCGTCTTTCAGAACAGCAACCCCGCCAGTTCCAATCTTCTGCGCACGAAGTGCGGCAACTGAACCATAAACTTGTTTAAACTTTGCAGCTATTCCAGCGCCCATACCAAGATCAGCAGCTACACAATGAGCTAAAGAATAAGTTTTCGGCGCGTTAAAGAGATCGCCTTCTATTTCGGACAGTTTGTATTTTGCTGAAGACATTTTTCGGCTTTGATGAGTAGCTGTAAAAAGATAAATACATACTGATTAATTTTGATTCATACGTTCGGCTAACAAAAACTGACAGTTAAATGCACTTTTAGCTTAATAACTCTATTATAACGATTTAAGTTCTCTTTATTTAAAAAAAGAAAGGCGTAGAATCGAGATAATGCGTTCAGGCAGAAAACTACAATCCAACACAAACACAAACTTAACATAAACTTAAAACCACTCAGGTACTGCAGGGAAATTCTTTTATTAAAGTCTATTCCATGATATTAAGAAAATACACTGAAACAATAACATAAATTTTGATTAAACTCATAAATTTCGTACGCACTTACACAAGTCTTTAATAAATAATCCGGTGTTTGTATTTATTATGCTATTTGTAAAATACCTAGCAACCGAAAAGCGCAAATTATTCAATACCAGCATTTACGTAAAGAATTTAAGGATATTTTATATTGAAAGTTAAGACTGTGTTCCGTTACACCGCCAGAGAATACCAAAAATTTGTACATATTCGATCTGTCTTTGTTGGTGTTTCTTTAATCATAACAATAATTCGCCTTAGAAACAGCTGACCGCTTAGAGAAAAATGTTGATTTTAAATTCGCTGCAAAGCATAAAAATGAAATGGATTCATGAAAGAAGCAATCTCTTACATATCAATCATGTTTTAGTGTACAACAAGTTTTTATGCTTTTTTTAACGCCCAGCAATGAAAAATCGTACATTATTTTGATCCCACAAAATATTAAAACTTTCCCTTAATCGCTACAAAATGCTGATTAGATTAGAAGCATTTTTGTATATTCGCCTTCAATTTTTTGTCGTCACATATACTTGATAATGACCTTATTCAACCGATTCTTACAAAAGCGATTTGATTTTAAATTTGCTGTGAAGAAAGTAGAGGAAATAAGTATAAAAATGTCAGTTTTAACTAAAACGACCACAAGTATTATTAAGGAAATTAAGAACAACGCGAAAGTAGTAAACATTTGTGGAATAAAATATTTGTGTAATTATAAACGTATAAGTTTTAATTACTGTTTGATTTCGAAGGAAACATCTTCATCAAAAATACTGATCCCTTTTCAAAATGGTAGGTAATTTAATGGTATATAAATTGGATGTTTTCGTAATCTTTTGCCTAAAGGTCAATGGCAAGGTGAAAGTACATATATATTTACCCATATAATATATTTGCACATATACACAATACTATATCGATGTATATAGTGTTTTCAGTACTTGAAAGCTGTAAAGGAATATAATTAATAAATCATTTTCAAAATTTTATTGACAAAATTTAGTTTCCCAAATACTTCTCAAATTAATTGGTTGAAAAGATTCCTACAGCTATATGCGATGATTACATAGATTGAACATAACATTAACTGATGCACATTTTCAGGGTATTTACGTAAATTTGAGGTGGTGAACAGATTTAATCCTTAAGAAGTTAAACGTGCAATCAGCCATTGCCAGCCAACTGTTACGATAAAATCTATATATTGCGGTTGTCCAGAACTTTTCTGTGTCGAAGCGAAGAGATTATTCATTTAGTTTCTATTCTCAAACATCGAACTAAACGCTAACTTTTTGCCCAATACCTTTCATTGTAATCTGTATCATTTATTTAATACACTACAATAATAATAAATTCACGATTTCATATGTCTAGAGAGTGTGAGCAAATAAATACAGAATTACCACAATATTTTTGGAATTCACGTCTAAGTAGAAAATTATTGACATCTTAAAATGAAAAATACACAATTTTCGTTATTAAGTGCACATAAACGCACTCCGAAGTCAACTCTTTGCTTCTCTCACTTTCTCGTTTGTTCATAGCGACCTCACGATTTGAGGTTTTTTAAGAGCTTCAGATAATGAACATTTTAAATCTGCCTATGCAATTGTGCATGCGTTTATTAATGCGATAAAAACATGTTATAATCTTATATAATACCTACTCCCTCCTCAATGTGTTACTTTTATTGAAACTTTTGTCGCAGGCAAATTATTATTTAAAACGATTAAAGGTTCCACACTTTACGCTAAGAGTTTCGATTATAAAATCTTACTTTGGCAGTAAGTCTCTTATTTAATATTTGGCGACGAAAGGTAATTATTGGCATTAGACGTAAGCGAATGGTGTCTGTGGTGTTAGATTCAAAAATTTTTTGACTGCACATCATTATTGCATATTTCTGTTGAAAATTTGCTACGAAATTTTTAAAACGTCGTAAATTCTTATACTTGTCACAGAGCATATATTAAATTAAAAATTTGTTTACTTATTCAATGGGATGAAGATGATTGTGCCATCTAGACTTTAGAAAACAAGTTGAAGCCGAAAATCAGTTTAATCAACCGTGGCAAACGTGGCTAACACATCTTCTAAAAAATGGATAGATCGTTTAGGAGCGGTTGTACAATTTTGCTTTCTTATTATTCTCCACTTTCGAATCGGAAAACTAACTTGGCCTACGACTTTTTGTACAACTCCCGTATTACTCTCAGATGTTTCCAAATTTATATTCGCTCTTCGAACTTACTCTCAGATGTTTCCAAATTTATATTCGCTCTTCGAACTTATTCTCAGATGTTTCCAAATTTTCAAGCGGACTGTTTGCATTACTCTTAGATGTTTCCAAATTTATATTCGCTCTTCGAACTTACTTTCAGATGTTACCAAATTTATATTCGCTCTTCGAACTTACTCTTAGATGTTCCCAAAGGTTTTGACACTAAGTAAATAAGTTTTCAGACTGGCTCTTTCAACTACTACTCTCACGATTTTCATATAGCCAACAGCTTTCAGTGACAAAGAATCAGAATCAATTTGCCGAGCTCAAAAAGCACACCCAAAATTGACTGAAATTGAACAAAAATTCAAATAAAAAAAATTTTAAAAAATTAGATTAAACTTAACAAAAATTATTAAATAAAATTCTAGTTCTAATATGTATATATATTCAATAAAGTGGTTAAAAAATTGTATAAAATTGTATAAAATATTTGTACACATTAACCCATTGCAAATACATTTCGATTTGAGTTCAATTTTATGGTTGAACTCATTTGGTTTGAATCTGCATGAAAGTCTGATGCGAACAACTCCCTAAAGATCGTATACCAGGAAGATGAAGTACATACATATACAGTCTTTAGTGTGACAATTTGCTAGAGCTGAAGGGACAGTCTGCTAGATGTTTGAAATTCTCCTATTAGTAGGAGCTGAAAGCGTGGTAGTCTGATAGGTGTTTGAAATTCTCCTAATGGCGTACCTTTCATGACGCATTTTTATTTATGTATAAGTAATCTTACTCTTGAATTGATAAAGTTTGTTCAATTTTATAAGCACTAGATATGAACCTTTTCGAAGCAAAAGTTATTTTTGAAAAGTTTGCTCTTCTAGCGACTATATTAACTTATTGAACTGTAACGATTTAGTTAATATATTAATATACGTAAGCACTTTGGGGCTATTTACGTTTATCTTTTATATACTTTCGCACAATTAAAATAAATCCAAAAATTAACTTTCATTTCTTATATCTTTTCTCATATATCAGTAGCAGCAAGTACTTGATAAAAGTTAATCTGATCACCACAATTTAAGTTGCTTGTCTTTCTTTTCTGTTGCAGTTATTCAAAATCAGAGGAGAAATATGTCTACGTGTGAAAGTCAAAAGCAAGAGCTGGTGAGTGTAAACGAATCCAGGCGTTTTATGATCGATTGTTTTAAGGCATTTGGTGTTCCGCAAATTCATGCCGAACAACAGGCAGATTTATTAGTGGCAGCTGATTATCGCGGTCATTTCAGTCATGGTTTAAATAGACTGGAATATTATTTGAATGATCTTTCAAAAAAATCTACTGATGGCGCTGCTGTTCCAAAAATTTTAAAAGAAACTCAAGCAACAGCTTGGGTTGATGGTTGTAATGGGCTAGGTGCTGTTATTGGAAATTTCTGTATGGATTTAGCCATTAAGAAATCCAAAACAGCGGGTGTCGGTTGGGTTTGTGTCAAAAATTCCAATCACTATGGGATGGCTGGGTGGTATCCTATGAGAGCAATGAAAGAAGGTTTTGTAGGCATTTCTATGACTAATACATCGCCGTTAATGGCGCCAACGCGTGCCATGGAGGCCGCTCTCGGCACAAATCCTATTGCAGTTGGTGTACCCGCCGGAGACGATCACTTTTTACTTGACATGGCTACGACGGCAGTAGCATTGGGAAAAATTGAAATTCAACGTCGCAAAGGTGAAAATATACCTGAAGGTTGGGCACAGAATGCTGAAGGTGCTTCAACTACTGACCCTGAACAAGCATGTTGTTTGATGCCATTGGGCGGCGCTGAATTGAACTCCGGTTATAAGGGTTATGGTAACGTGAAAAAGCTCTGTTCGGCTTATGCGCTTATTTAAAACCCTGCACAGCTTGTGGTATGTTAATTAGTCTTTACAAGAGTCGTTAATTTATGTGTACCATACTATATGGCAAGAAAAGGCTCTAAATGAACTATAGGGAATTCATCGTTTTTCATTAGTGAGGTTATAATTTTCTTTGCAATTACAAACACTCGAACATAGCCAACTGTCGCACGTGATGTCGGGAGTATTAAGAAATTTTTAGGTTTGTCTACTTACACCATTACTCTACCAACCAATTTCAAAATTACTCTACCAACCAATTTCAAACGTGTTATAGGGAATAA
Source organism: Glossina morsitans morsitans (assembly GCA_001077435.1). Lineage (NCBI taxonomy): Eukaryota > Metazoa > Arthropoda > Insecta > Diptera > Glossinidae > Glossina > Glossina morsitans. Next base: position 24,205 of record CCAG010010629.1, on the reverse strand, counting down.
CTTCAATTTTTTATACATGATGGCGTTTATAAAAATAGACTTTGTCGCAGGAGGTTTATGAAAGTATTTCAAAATTTGCGGCCTTGAACTGGCGAGGACGAACAAGGGTAAGGCACATTGAAAATTGTTTTTGTTGTTAGTAAATGTAGTAATTATTCAAAAAAATTCAGCGAAAGTCTTACCACTTGAAGTGTAGAGTTTCACGTCTTGAAATGTAAAATCATTTAACATGCTGTTTATCAATTAAGGTCTTGGCGCTGTTGTGGACGTTTTGACCGGTGTCATGGCTGGAGCGAATTATTCAACAAAAATACGTAAATGGAATGCACTTGGCTGTAATGAGCAAGCTGATTTAGGACAAATGTTTGTTGCAATTAATCCCAATTGCTTTGATCCGGACTTTGAGACAAATATGTGCGACTTGAACAGCCGCTTGCGCAATTCTAAACCCGTATGTATTGAATGCTCGCTTATTTATTGTACTTGCCCATCGACCACCACCAAAATCGAAAATCTAAGTGAAGTGCACAACCACGTGGTGTGCATGTACCCAATCGTCGTAAGACTTTAAATGAATTCCAAATGTTGTCTCTCTTTCGTCTTCCTATTTGCTGTCTTCTATTGGCAACGTCAAATAAGTAATCCATCCTTTACCCTATAAAGTATACAAATATTTCTTTTTTTGTCGTTTTACACGAAAAAATCAATGTTTTATACTTTTTTTATGAAGGGTTAAGGCGGTGTGTGTTCAAGATTTATCCCTGAAATGAATTCAACTTTTTACATATTTAATTTGCGATTTATTTTAGATTGATGCTGGAATGCCCGTTTTAGTAGCCGGAGACAAGGAAGAAGCTAATATGAAAGCGGTAGATAAAGCCGGAGGAATAAAGTATTTACCTGATCAGTTGAGAACGTGTACAGAATTGGCACAACGTTTAAATGTTAAACCGCTTAGTTTTGTATAAACTAAATAATAAAAAAATCAAAATTATTGCATTAAGCTTGAAAAACATATAGTTTCCGAAAAGTATTAAGCCGAGTTTTTTTTACCTAGCACTGAAGGATGGGGGTATTACCCATTTTGTCATAATATTTGCAACACCCAAAAGAATGAATCAGAGACCCTTTCCGGATGGACCTGCTTATTGGAAGCCATGACAATATAAATCGCCTGGGGTTTGAGCAATAACTGCAGAGTTTTTTTCACGCTAGGTCGCGGTTTATAAGTGATACAACAAGTAAATCTATCGGCAAAATCTACATTTCTTTGCGTTTGTGCTGAGTTCTCTGAAAGTTTAGAAATTGGCGCCTTACAGTCGTACCTAAATACCTGTCGTGGCAGACTGCCAAAAAGTGCTGCAAAATGCAACAACAAAATGCAGCAGACCCCAGTTATGTAAATATGCCTACGTCATAAGAATTATTCATTTAAATATTTAAGAAACAGTTGAGACAATTAGCGTTGCTCCAAAAAAAAGGGAAAGCAAATAATTTATTACGTTTTAAATTAACATAACAAATCCATATTGCCTTTGGATAGATTTCAAGATCAGCAGTTAACGCTATAACACATCGAAAAAATTGCTTCAAATTGTTATTTTGATTTTCTAATAAATAAAACACTACTTTACTCTACTTTACTTTAAGTTTTTAAGCTGCTGTTAGCAAAATATATTTTTATAGTTGTTGCTATTTAAATAGAAAACAACAAAAATGTTACACTTCTTTAAGGTGCTTGTATTGCATACAGAAGTTTATCTTTCAACCAAACCAATGGGCGCCCATACAATCTCTAGTCCACTCCGTTTGGCAAATCCAGCACCACTCAAATCCACAGCCGGATCGCGTACATACCATATGCATACAGCCGCCATCCCTTTCAGTAGCCGTGCGGCATTTGGGACAAGGTTTTGTTAAGACTTTGATTGCTACATTGCTAGCCTCATCCCAACGAGCTTCAGCGGCACGCTAAAATGTTTACCACAATTCTTGAGAAAGTTCTTAACATGCATGACATGACATATGTATATATATATATATACGTATGCATATATTTACATTAGGATCGACCGAATATTCACAAGAACTGGGATCTCCATCATTTACACTATCTGGAAGACAATCGCCTAAATGGTAACCTTGCAGACAATTGCGGCAAAAAACGTACTAAAATTTCAATATTTACTCAACAGCTGTCAGCAAAAGTGAAAGAATATATCTTACTCCACATCCGTTTTGACATGTAACCTTCTTGCAATCAGGGTCCACTAACAAGCCCATCCCACATCCCGGCTGTGGGCACAAAACGCCACCGGCCTGCAGCACATATTCTTCTGTGGCGAAATGTTGGTATCTATCGTATTCTTCACGTATCAGCAACTTGAAATGATGTATTTCTTCTATAAACGAGTTCTCACAACCAGCGGGACATGACAGAGTATAACCAACGTCTGGATGCGGCATAAATTGTCGTTCTAATAGTCGCGAGCGACAATATTGCAAAAAACAATCAAGGCATGTCACATGTTTTGAAGCACAGGGAAAAACTAGAACTATCTCACTGCCACAACATTCAGAAAATATTATTTTTTATCCATTAAAGTAGGGTGTCTCTTCCATGTTTACCTTATATCAGTGCAGGCTAAGCAGGGCACACCTTTAGTATTCATTTTGACTAGATTTAATGGGGCTGCAAAGTCTTTTTCCCCGCCAGAAACATGTTCAGCGCACTTAAAATAGAATTCTGCAAACGGCGGATCGCCATCGTTCTTATTATCGACGCAAGCAATTTCGTAAGATTCACAATGACCACGTATGCGACGGCACTTCAGTACATCATCCCAACACTCAGGATCGCGGTGTACTGTAAAAGCACCCCCTTTACACAATGAACAGCGTACGCGCAGTTTACCTTTGCAAAGTTTATTACACTGGGAGCAGTGTACAAAAAAGTGAACCCTTTCATGTTCACGTACTATAGAAGTATTGCAAGGGAATTGTTACTTGTCAATCATAGATTCTTTGCATCGTCAAACATAAGCATAATACCTGTCTCTGGTCCTTGCACTTTTTCTTCATTTTGAAATTGAACGTCTAGTAAAGTTTCGCATAATGGTTTCGAAGGCACTTCTTCAGACGTAGCTTCTTCTTCTGGCACCATGGAGTGCATAGATTTCTTTCTTTGTTTGGCAGGTCTTGCACGTACTTGCACAGCATGTAAGATGCTTTGTTGTCCTAAATCGCATTCCTACTGAGAAAAAAGAGATTTTGCACGACTTGCATAACTATCTCCATAAAGAACTAAATGAAAATTCTAAAGTAATTTTTTAATTAAGTTAATCATCACGGTCACCCGGCTGTTTTTGCAACATCCTTATTGGTTTAATAAAAGCAGCTTTAGCTTTAGTTGGACTTTTTCTATCTTTTATGTTGTATTTCTGCCTTCTTTTGCGACTGTGACCCCTGTTAAACAGAGGAAGAACCAAGTTCTTGGTTGCTTTAGTCGGCAATCTATGCAGCCTGCGAAATCTTCGATGATAAAATGATTTATTTAGAAGAAAATTTTTAATATGCTCACATTTTTAGAAAGCAGCACAGAAAGGAGAACACAGAAAAAATAAAAACTAAAAAAATGTTGAAAAGTTTTCTGCTTTTCTGGTTTTTTTCTGCTGCTAATGCGCTCGAACTGAACAGTTTTTCAATGCCAGTAGTATTTTACCAAATGTCCTACTTGCTGACAAAAATTTACTCACGGCTTCGTTTCCTTTCTCAAAGTGGATTTATTTTTTTAGCAGTTATTAAGACAGACAAATTTTGGGCACAATTTTTCATTTGTTGTCTGAGCGTTTGAACATACTGTGAAAAGCAACAAAAGCAAATTCTAGTTAAGCATATGATGTATTTATGCCATATAAGCCTCTTTTCGCATTGAATGCAACCACATCAACAGGGATCAAAAATCAACAATGTTCTCCTACGAAAATATTAGTTGTTTATCACAATAACGGTAACAACGTACGCAGATATTTATTGGTGGACGTATGAAAAAGAATTGTAAATAATTATGAATTTAAATGACGGCTCCTGACCTCAATTGTTGTGGCATCACTGAGTTCTTTACCAGCGAATATGATCTTCACTTCGTATGGTTGTAATCCCAACTGAGGTGCAAGAATTTCTTTTACGTTCTTTATATCCCATTTAGGTTCTAAATTGACCGACAACGTACGACCAGTGTTTGTTTTTACATATATGTTCAAAGAATTAGTAATACTTCTTCGTCCGAATAACAATAATTCCAGCATTTTGTTGAAAAAGGCCTTTAAGATGTTCAACATAAAACTCATTGAAATCACTTTTCACTTTTTACTTCTACTACATTTGTTGTTATTTAATGGAAAAAAAAGAGTAAATATTTTGCAATGCAATTTGCTATTGAAACAGCTGATGATTAAAAAGCGTTGCAGAAATAGCGCATTTCTCCAAAAAAGGCATTCGTTTTAAACATGCAGCATCGTTTCTCATAGTCCAGATCCGCCAACCTTATCGCTTATTTGATGAGCTTTTTGTCCTCCGCCAATCCATGGGTACAACGATCCGTTAAACTTAATACCTTTCGCTCGTTAAAACTTGATGTTCCTTTTCGAGCGTTAATGGATTCTCTAAGCTGCTTTATAACAGACCGATATTTGGGTCTGCTTATGCTTTTTCCCAAATTTAATATTTCCAATTCTCGTACATTTTCATATCGCTGTGCATTAAAAATGCATTTCTGTCGGAAATTTGAACGTCTAAAAAACTATTGCAAAATTATTCACTTGGATATTGTGCAGTTCCGCCATTATTCATTTTTGGAAACAAACAAAAAATTATATGGCTGTTTCGAGATTCATACGATCTTAGAGTACGCATTTTTGTTAAAATGGACAATAAAAATCGTTTATTAATTATAAATATTATATTACCAATATTGCGAATATGAAAAGTAATTAGAATTGTCTTTTGCTTAAAAAAATCGCTATTCAAAGAAATCTCTCCCTTTATTAATTTTGTGCTTTAATAACGTTTAAACCACTGCAATATTGCAGTGCTATGTCAAAACGTTAATCAAAAAGTTAACAAAATCAAAAATTCAATAGATTATACAATGACAAGTAAAAGCAAAAATTGCAACAACAAAATCACGGTTTCTAATGTTATCAAACTGTAACCCCTATGAAGTATGAAGAAAAAGTTCAATAACTCATAATGGCCTTTAATGCTATTAAGCTGTAATATCTCATGTGATGCTCGCTGCAAAACTACTTTCTCAGTTGCAATCGTTACATTACGTTTACCATTTCCTTTGCTGTTGACGTAATGACGTTTGTATATAAAAATATTTGATCCATTCACAACTTAACAGACTGGCAACGATAACGTAGTGTTGCTAATTTAAACATTTTTGGAGTAGCGCTCCATATACAATAGTAATTAATCGTAGCCGCGTCTGTAAACTCGGATACTATAACTAGATACACAAGTAAATGAATAATATTCGTCTCACCGAAAAATGTCCGATTTTAGCATTCAAGAAGTGAAAGGCGATTTTTTCTCGTGTGATGATAACTAATGTACTCATTGCACAAAGTAGTGGAAAAAACATAAGACATTCTGTTAAATGAGAAGAAGTGGTGGGAAAAAACGTAATACATTCTGTTAAATGATAATAATAAATTCTGGAAAACATAATACATTCTGTTAAATAAAAATACGTGGTGGAAAAAATCGGAGCAGCTGGATATGCTTTATATGGTCCTGCTACAGCTATTGTCTTAAGTTTGGCGTAAATGACTTTACGGTACTTACGATCGGGCAATTGGTGAATTTATTCGACTGGACCCAATATGCGCGCCCCAAAGAAAGAAATGCGTTCTTTGCATAACAGCCAATCTGTTATTAATGACGTTATTAACGAGAGGAGTTGCCGATAAGTTGAAGTAAATGATACCTATATTATATGAGTGCAAGTTTTAAATTAACTTTGATTGTGCATGGAACAGCCGCAAATTCGGTAAAACTCATAGGCAACAAGGACAAGATCAGATAATTCTAGATTGATAACAAGCGAAGATAACTCGAGCAGGCCCACATATCATTTACCCCACAATTCATTGTGTGCAATGAAGATACATATGGCAACTAACGCTGCAGACATGCCATCCCTCGTATTAGCTCGGATACAAATGGTCTGCATTGGCTTATGGTAAAGTTGCTTTTGCAGGAAGTTTTTGAAAAAGACTCCGTAACCAGCTTCATAAGTCCAAACAATATTTACTAAATTTTCCTCTTAGGCGTCGAAAAGAAAAACCCATCGCCAGGTTATAGATAGCAAACCTTAAACCCTTCGTTGCCATTGACTGTGCAGCTCTAGTGAAAGAGGACTTAAAAAGCAACAGTCAACGTTTATAGGGAGCACTACGAAAAGGTGTCGGTTTCGGTGCGTCTATGATACTCCGAAGGATTTCATAAACAGAAAAGAGAAAAGAGTTGAAAATACATCTGAAGAACTCTGTTATCCTCCAAGATAAATTCAAGTGCTTGGAAAATAAATTGATGCAATACGCGATTATTAAACAGGAGCTGAGCTGAAAGAACAGATGAATAAAGGGCATAGATAAAAAAATGTATAAATAAACTATAAGTTAAGGACCATTTTAACAAAAAGCATTAATTCACGAACCACTGTAATAAGTTAAATAAGCAAACGTAGCATTTCATAAATAATGAGTGTCGTACGCTTCCTTACAAAGTAAATATATATTAGCGAAGCAATTATATCTAGATTATTTCCAAAATATTATTTTCCAGTCACTAAGCCGTTGGGAACCGACGGCGAACCGACGGCGTTGGGAACATTTGGCGAACGTAGACTTTAGAATTCTTTAATGCTTGAAAACAAATAATGAAAAGAAATTATATTTGTTACATACATACCTGCTATTTGCTCTTTTTTCGAACATTTATAAGCATACCATTGCCCACATTCACTTAAAAACACAGAATTGTGCATATTTTTGCTCTGTAAACGTTTGAGAGAATGCGACGTCATATTAAGAAACTATTAGCAGAATCCAAGCTCACACAAATAATTAGAATTAAAGAGCAAGCGTACAAAAGGAGTCGGAGGAACATAATTTCGTTGTCTGTAGAGGCAAACATATCATTAATGATGTCTCAGTGATATTGCTCCCTATAAACAGATGTGTTTTTGCGAGGTATTATATTTAAATTAAAAAAATTATGGTGCATGCGTTTGAAATATATTCTGAGATTATAATCACGTAAAAAAAAAGACCACGCCCGGTCTAATAACTCGTATGTGGTATGGAAAACTTTTTAAATATGTTAAGTATATGTGTATGTAAACATAATCTATTAAATAAAGAAAACTTCTTTTAACTGTGAAGAATTTCTTCATGTTCCTATAGAAAACTTTCACTGAAATCCATTGAAACATCTGATGCACATATTATATAGCATTTTTCAGGTAGAAGCTCTAACTCATCTCCAGTATTTACCAAGAATGCTAACTTGCGATCTGTCTTTCAAAAAACGTGATTATGCTAAACTTTACAACTCGTTATCCGTGGTGTCTTGGGATTTTGATTATGATGACATGAAATGGAGTCTGTCTGTCATTTACTCGATTCTTCAGTTCGCTATATGTGAGTGCGCTACTGTTAGGTCCTACTTTACTAGCGAACTTTCCTCGGTTGGGTTCTCTAAGGAGTTGAGAGTAGTAAGCAATGAAAGGAACAGGCTTTTTAAAAGATATAAAAAACTAGGGCACTTGTCAGTTTGGCCACTTACACCAGGATAAGAAACATGTTTAACCCTTTGAGTAAGTTCTGTTACAATGCTTGCTCAACAAAATGAGTCATTCTGTGCAGACGAATCCGAAGTGTTTTTTTTCAAATTTGTCAATTCAAAGCGTAAAATGTCTGAATTTCCTCCACTTTTCATTTTAATAATATTACATCTGCCAGTTCCACCGACAGTTGTGACATGTTTGCTTATTTCTTCGTATTTCCTTAAGCTCCAATAACTACCTTTAAATTGAAGTCGTACAAATATGTGGTTTTCATCATAATGCACAGTTTGTCTTCCAAGGATGCACTCTGGCGATGTTCTCAATTTGTCAATTTGCCAGAACTTATAACTAACTTAGCCAAAGACGATGCTATTCTGCTTTCAGGTATACTTTGATATTCAATTATTTGTTATAATACAGGCTTGTGTCTTGTAGACTCTCTACACATTGGCGGATATGCCTCGAATAAAAGCTTATAGGCGTATAAATTGTTATGAAGATTTGCAAAATCTTGATTGTGAGGATAAGACTAATGAAGAGCGAAAAGCTGAACTTTTACATAAACTGGATCGTAAGATCTTCCATACGACTAGATTACGTGTAAACGATCGACAGCTATTTGAGATTGATATGGAACTTAGACAGGCTCCATTTCGAACTGGCAAACGTGTTGCAATCCGCCATACATAAATCATTCAAATAATGCCAATTTTAATATATACTTGTAGTTTTCATAGTTTAGTTTTGCATACGACGTGCTGTAAGCTAATCTGAAATCTTTTCTATGCATCTTTTCTATTCATTGGCTGACCAAGCTTCAGTAGCGATCACTTTAATTAAAGTATTTTATCTTAAGTGGTGGATACTCAAGCTACGTGTTAAGTTGAATATAGGTTTTTCACTTTCAATATTTGCATAAAAATTATAGCAACAGCTCGGTCGGAATAATGTAAAGAAATGAACGAATGTACTCTTTTATCAAGAATTGATTAGCTGGCCCGAATATTTGTATCAAACTCCATATCTATGAGGACGAATTTACTCGGTTCATATCAATGTTTATTACTCGTAATTGAACTCATTTTCAGTTTGTAAGTAATAAATGTATTTTTATATTAAAACCCTTGCCGCCTTCATTTTTTTCTTGGAATTATAAGAAATTTTTTTATATATTATTGTACAGAAAAAATAGTTAATTCATCAATTAACCCGTTTGGTTTGAAGAACTACTTCACATATACTTAGGCAGGTTAGGTCCAAATAAGTAAAGATATAGCGCGGCAAGGGCGTCGTTAAGCACTCTACGGGACCTCGCATAAAATAATGATTTTCATTCATTACGCCACTTGTGGTACGAGGTTATATTAAGTTTGTATCCAACACCCCGAAGGATTTGGAACACACGCATTTTTCATAATACCGGGTGATTCCGAAGCTTGTCCCTCTGTCCATCTTGTTTCCTTGTGTTGAACATATCGACATATTATAAGCACACCGGCGCCTTTTGGACCAAAGACGGTCACCATTGAGAATGGTTTGGATTGGACCATCTTTTCGACCGCTTTTCATAGAACAGCTTATTTTGAAAATTCGTTATACAAATAACTGTGTTAAACGAAATGATGTAGGATATTTAATGATGGACTATAGTGTTTTAACTTGTTTTCCTGATAAAATACTAAAAGTTATATATATTTTCATGGAAAACTATATTTTTTATGGAGTTCTTGCATGGCAGTGAGTGAAATGCTAAATTAATGTTATGTGATAAATAGTTGCTTTTTGTGGGAAAGTATAAATAGGAGGAGGTTTAAAAAATCGGCCCATGCTATCCAAGCTGTTCACATCAAGCCAGTACTCAGTGGCGTTTGTTGAGAAATTTTGGAAATTTGCAAAATTTTTTCATCTAACGATTTGTTTAAAACAAGTCGCCATATTGGAAGCGGTCGTGCTTGGGTCAAAGTATATCAATGTACCAAATGTCGTCCATATATCTAGAAAATCAGGATTTGCAAGCTTAAAGCTAAGACATATTAACAGTTATCTGACAGCTCTCAGACAGACGCACGGATAAAGTTTGATCGGTTTACAAAATAATTCTGAATTCATTGGCGTAGTAAAAGATTTATCCTAACCTTTTCTAAGTGTATTCCCATAAACTTAATACGCATCATTCACCGTCAATGCAGTATAGTGTGAAGTTTGAGTCTACAGATTTTCGCACCAATTTAATAGTGTAGTGTACCCTTTATATTGCGATTCAGTTAAAAGTTATAGCGGAATAAGGAATACCATGAAATACCATGCATTTAATCTACACACAAACTCCAAAGTGTAGCATTTCATAAAACCTCGAACCTATGTCTTAAAAATTAATTCCTTGATAATGTTTAATAAGAAGAGGGGTTTGTTGATTACCTCCTATACTAGTAACGATAGGTGTATCGTCAAATTAATGATGAAAGGATCAACCAACCGAAAAAATTACAATTTTTCATTCAACACTACTAAAAAATGAGTTGTTACTTAATTACAAAAAGGAAGTAAGGTTTCATCTCTCGTTTGATTGAACCCTGGTCCACCCTGTCTTCTTCACAGATCGGAAATTACTTTGCAAGGGGTAGTGTTAGAATTCGAAGGATAAATTACTTTGGCTTTTATTGCTCTTTCTCTTAACTATTTTTGGAGATAGTTTGATAAATAATAAAATTAGAATACTTCCAAGTTTTGGTGGTGCCTGCTTAATGCTGGCCCGCCACTAAAATGCAGTGTATTCAGAATTCACTACTTATTTCTCGCCTATCGCGAATTGTTCCAAATAAATTCCCTCTATTGCACGTCATATCTTTCGAGTGAATTTGTAATTTCAAACGCTGGCCCGCGAATTTCCAGCTTAGCTTTTACAAACAGCAACACAAAAAAGTTAAGAAACAATTTAACAAAAACAAAGAAATAACATGTGTTCATAATACTTTTTAAGAGCGAATATAAATTTGATTATAGCTGAGAAAATATTGTTTACTTTTTAAGCACCATACCCATCACCACACAATCTAATCGACTTGTGTTCAGAGTAGTGCGTGTTTTCTTTACGTCTTCAATTTTTTAATTGTTTTGGTGTTTTTGTGCATTTAGCTCGAGTCTTTTCAGTGATTTTTTGCTAAAACTGAGTATCGCGGATTCCGTTCGTGTGTCCTCTAAGTGTAGTAATATAAGCGAAAAAAATCAAATAAAAAAAAAAAAAAAATACAAAAAAGAAAAACAAAATAATAAATTGAAAACATTTGACATTATCCTCAGCAGTTCCCAACCTTTTCAAGTGAGTGGTTATTTCACAAATATAAGGCATAATGGCCCCGGGGCCGCCAGATAAAAACTCGAATAGGTTTCATCTATTATCTGGCACATCCCTCCAAAGAAAAAAAATTAAAAATTAGGACTTTCCGGTGTTGCCAATCAGTGACATCACTCCTATTGACAAAAAATATATAGTTATTTCTTCAGCTGATGCTAGTGTAACAGTTTCCCAAATCAGCCCTTTTGCAATAAAAAAAGCCCTAGATAGCATCACAACATAATAGAGTCTATCTCCATTCTACGCGATGGGAATTTACTGGTCCTCGCTAGGAACCCGCGCGCAACCGATCAACTCGAAATCATTGGCTAATTTATGTGCTACCTCCGCTAAATTACATGGAAAACTAAACTCGGTTAGAGGGGTAATTTATGCCCCGTGCTTAAAGCATGTGCCGGAAGAGGAAATTGTTCGCGAAATGTGCAATCAAGGAGTGACTGAAGTCTATAAATTCACCAAACTAAACGACGACGGAAAAACTTGCTCTGCAACGGGAAGGATTATTTTGACATTTGATCGCTATCGGTTACCGCGAACAGTTGATGTGGTGTGGTACAAGTGTAAAGTAGAACTATACATTCCAAACCCAATGAGGTGCAAAAACTGTCAACGCCTGGGGCATACGGCAAAAAGGTGCACCAGTACTTCATCACGCGCTGATTGCGGTCTCCCTCCACATGCTGAAAGCTGTTCACGTAGCTTTTGCATAAATTGTAACGAGCAACACTCGGCTTCAGATAAACAATGCCCACGATTCGTACAAATGCGTGAACTACTAAAAATAAAAACAGAAAATTACTGCAGCATGGGCGAAGCACGACGCAAATACCGGGAGATTAATCCATTTGGAACCCAAAAATTTACCAAAAATAACACCTACGCTGCTGTTGCCTCGCAAGTCGGGCCGAATGTCCCTTTGACTCCAACTCCTGATAATAACAAACCTGTTCCACCATCAGCCAAAAACCATATTGAGAAACCAGATCCACCACTCACCAAAAATAATATTGAAAAAATCAAGCCAACAGCAAATACTGAAAAAATTAAAATATCAACGCGTATCCTAAAATCTAACAAAGTAAATTCCCCAGAACCACCAGCTCCCAACTCAAGTCAACAAATTACAAGTAACGATTCTAATCTTCCATCCTTTAATCAACCGTCATACTCAAATTATTCACGTGCGCCCACTCGTTGCACTTCAAATGGACGCAACCACCTAAATGCTGATCATTCTGCTGGTAAGAATAAAATATTCCCGCAAAATTGCGACTTTCCCGACGGAGACGATGACATGGAAACTTAACCCACCTACCACTCGCTTTCCATGTCACTACAATTAAATAAATTTTTTAAAATTCTACAATGGAACATTAAAGGACTTATTCATAATTTTGATGAACTCTGTTTACTTATAAATGATTTAAATCCAATCTTTATATCCCTTCAAGAGACCCATTGTAGAAACTCTTTTAATCCTATTCCACCATATCATATACAGGATACTTCACGAATGCTGATCAAAATTCATATTCCAAACAACGAGTTGGTGTTTTTATAAAATCAAACATACCTCACAAACGCATAAATTTTAGCTCAAACATACAAGCCGTAGCGATACAAATAATCTTAAACATAAAATTTACCGTGCTTTCGCTCTATCTCCCACCTTCGCAATCGTTTTCTCAGCAAGAACTCTACAATTTATTCTCCGTACTTTCCCCCCCATTAATTGCGGCGACTTTAACAGCTGGAATATCATCTGGGGCTCAACAGCGGACAACACTCGTGGTACTGTTTTAGAAAAGGCCCTCATTCAAAGTAACCTCTGCATTTTAAATGATGGAAAACCAACGCACTTTTCAACTCATCACACCTTTTCACATATTGACTTAACATGTTGCTCTCCCCCACTTCTTCCTTTGGTTTCCTGGTCTATTTTTGATGATCTACATAATAGTGATCACTTTCCAATCATAATAGAACTTAAACTTTCAAAATCTTCCGTCACTCCAGCAAAACAGCCCAAATTCCTCCTAGATAAAGCGGATTGGATCAATTACTTCAAACAGGCCGAGTCATATCTGAATCCAAAGCCTTTTAACGGGAACTGCAACCATGACGCTGCTACTATGTCTAAAGCGATTCACACTGCTGCTCATCTCTCTATTCCCCAATCCAACAACTTTTTTAATCGAGCTAGGCTTCCTTGGTGGAACAACACGCTTTCTTTATTGAGGAAAAATAAAATGGATCTATGGCACCACTTTAAGAGATGTCCTGGTCATGATCATTTGTTGTTATACAAAAAGGCCAATGCTATATTCAGGAAGGAATTACGAAAATCAAAGGCACTTAGTTTCGAACGTTTTTCGAGAAGGATTCACAGAAATACATCAATGAAAGTTGTCTGGAACAAAGTCAACAGACTTATTGGGACTTTAAATCTGAACGAAATCTCTGCCATCTGCACTCCCAATGGAACTTTAACTGACGTAGATGAGATTTCTAATTACTTTGGAAAGGTGTGGTCCGAATACTCCTCTGACAGCAACTTTTCCAGTGCTTTCATCGAAAATAAAAGGACTCCAATTTTTCTTTCAAATGCTATTGACCGATGTGCCTTATTCCTGGAAAATTGTATATCTTCCTTAGAATTTGAAAGTTGCCTCTCCAAACCAAAAGGGAGGACACCTGGTCTAGATCGTATCTCATACCAAATGATCAGTGCTCTTTCTAATTCAAGTAAAAAGAAATTACTGGATCTATACAATACGGTATTTTTGACTGGCCATATACCCTACACGTGGAAACTGGCAGCAGTTGTTCCAATTCCAAAGTCAAAAAATGTTTGCACCGCCCAATCTCTCTTTTATCTTGTCTCTCAAAAGTGTTAGAGAAGATTATGGCATCTAGATTATCCTGGTTTCTTGAGTCCAAAAACCTGATTACAAAGCAACAAGTTGGTTTCAAGCGGGCCAGAGGGTGCATTGACGCACTTTTACATATTGATTATTTTACGAGCAAAGCAATTTCCGAACGCAATCATGTAACAATTCTCTCAATTGATTTCGAAAAAGCATTTGGCAGAGTTGGTCTTCATATTATTTTAAGACTCTTGAAATCATGGAATGTTGGACCCAAATTCTTCAACTACATCAAATCATTCATGTCGCATCGGCGATTTAAAGTTAGAATTAAAAATCATCTCTCTGATTCGTTTCCGCTAACGAATGGCATTCCGCAAGGGTCTCCCCTGTCTGTCACGCTGTTCCAGATCGCTTTCAACGAAATTAGCAAAATTCTTTGCCGTGTACCGAGCATCGAATACTGTCTCTACGCGGACGATGTATACATTTTTACAAAAGAAAAAGATAACACAAAGGCAATCAATATCCTCGAATCTATTGGACGAGAGATCTCCACATGGGCAAACTCGTCAGGAGCTAAAATTTCTATACAAAAATCAAAAAAAACGCAAATTTGTCGAAAATAGATGTGTGATGCAGGAAATCTACTGATGCGTATTAACGACTTACCAGTACTAAACGTGCAGTCGCTTCATATCCTCGGGCTCACGTTTTCCAACAAGTATCGTTGGAAAACACACTGTCTTCGGTTAAAAAATTCTATTTTAACAAGGGTGAATTTCATACAGTACGTTGCTTGGAAAAGCCACTCGCACATTAACACTATTGCCTATCTTATCGAAATGCTTCTTTTAAGCAAGATTGACTACGCTTTAGTAATTTTTGGCAATAGCTGCAAATCTAATATCAACGTCCTTAAACCGGTTTATCACCAAGCCCCCAGAGCAAGTTGTTATGCTTTTCGGACGACGCCCATAAAAAATATTATTATTGAAATTGGTCTCCCAACTTTAGAAAATAGACTTTATGAATTAAAAGCTAAAATAGTCCCTAAGCTTCTTAATTCAAACAAATCTATTCTCGGGGATGACGTGAGAAAGATTTTTACTGCGAAGAAAATTCGAAAGTCACCATCTGCAATTGACTATTGTTTGTATGTCGCAAAGGAATTGGACATTCCTCTAAAAATTTTCCGCTATTTTGGTGTTAAGCCTCCATGGATTTTGAAAGACTGCTCCTTTGACATCGCGCTGTCTGGGCACAAGAAACAAGATACTCCAAATTACGTCTTCAGAAATCTTATAGCTGAAAAAACCCGAGTACTGGAGAGTACCGGTTGGAATCTTTTATACACCGACGGCTCAAAATCTTCTGGTCTGCCTCCTGCTTGTGCCGTGGTAGATGCTTCAGGACAGGTTCTTCTCAATCATATATTTCACGAAAGTACTTCAACCTTCACAGCCGAAGCCAGAGCTATCCTTCACGCTGCGAACCTTGCCCATAAAAACAAACTGGAAACCGTCATTGTTACTGACAGTTTGTCTGTATTACAACCTATTCGGAATACTTCAACTTCGAGATGGAGCACCATCAACAAATTAAGGAATATAATTACAACACCCGGCGGAAAAATTAAAATGTTATGGGTTCCTAGTCATATCGGTTTATTGGGAAATGAACAGGCTGATCGAGCGGCTAAGTATGCTGCTTCTGCACCTCTAATTATGGATGATGTCATGGAAAAGTTGGATCTTCAAAGATACATTGCAGGAAAAGTTAAAGAGAAAATTACAGAAGGGAATCTACAATACCATCATCAACACTACTCTTCTATTAACCCTCAATTAATTCCACCTTTATATCCAACAAATGTCGAGAAAATCAAGATCCAAACATTTTCCGAGAAGTCGCCTTGGGCATACAATTGCAACTCACCAATGGATCTTGAAGAAGTCTTCCTCCCCAATCTGCAATTGTGGCAAATTCTTACTATAAAGCACATTCTCTGCGACTGCCTTAACTTTTCCTTGGCTAGAAGTATTGCATTTGGAACGATTAACCCTTTGGACTTTCTAAAATCAGCTTCAGAACAGAATATTAATTCAATATATTACTTTACTAAAACTACTAAGCTCAATATCTAATGTCATTTTATAAATTAGAGCCGATAGCCTGTGTTGCTAGTGCTCAAGGTCTTTTTTGCTTAGTCTAAGAATTTATTTCATTAGTCTAAAATTATAATAATAATAATAATAATAATAATAATAATACTTTTTAAGCAATCTTTCATACTTTTTAAGAGCGAATATTAATTTGATTATAGCTGAGAAAATATTGAAAAAAAACATGTGTTCATTTGATGTCTGTTTTAGCTGTGAATACTCCAATGCAATGTGTAATATGTATATATATATGCGTACATATATATAATGTCGAATAAGTGTAATTACTATCTTGGTTTTTGTTTCATTTCATTTCGGTATTGTGTTTCTCAACTGTCTTTCTTTTCCTCTAATTTTTTGTTTATGGCATTTATTTTGGCAACTCTAAAGTATTTCATCCTGCCGACCATGAATTACTTGTAAATAAATTGTCGTACGAATGCATTGTAAACACTTCTCACCAATGTCATATTTACAATGAACATTAATCCGTTTCGATGAAAGTGCTAACTATCGATTAATGGATAACCCAAAGGTAATTCGTTAAAACTAAGTTAGTTCATAATCAGACAAACTGCTATGTTAATGTAAAAAGTTTGTAAGGAAGCGTTTTGCTCCCTTACCAATTATGACAGTATAAATAGGTTAATAATAAATAAATATGCCGTAGCATTTCCTACACTTGCCAGCAATACGGTTTTGGGTTCTTAGGTTTGAGAAGGTTAATATAGAAATAATCGATTCACGTACCCAACGGTTTCGCGGCTTATAAAATCATACGATTTGGTACCTAGGCCAGCAATAACAAAAAGACAGACATAAGGATAGGCATACAAGCAAACATTGCCATAGAAAAAAAGAGATCTTATAAAATTACCCATGGATATTGTTACGAAAATCCTAAATGCAGTTAATGCTAACTAATTGATTTTTCCCAAATAACAAATTCCCTAGTGCATATTCGCGGCGCGTCACACAGCTGTCGGCCAAGGAAAACGATTAGCAGAAA
Organism: Glossina morsitans morsitans; assembly: GCA_001077435.1. Taxonomy (NCBI): domain Eukaryota; kingdom Metazoa; phylum Arthropoda; class Insecta; order Diptera; family Glossinidae; genus Glossina; species Glossina morsitans. The sequence goes on along the minus strand of CCAG010010629.1, from coordinate 6,954 downwards.
AGCAGATTAACGGATTAAAAATGAAGCCATGAAGGTGATTGTAACATGCTTGTAAAAATGTATATAAGTAGAGTATTTGCGGAAGGCAGTTTAGTCGCACGAGAACATTTGAGTCGGATTACGTAAGTTGAGAAGTCGATAGTATTGCCAAAGTAAAATGTAAATAATCCTAGCCTTAAAGAATAGATTGTAAATAAAGAAATTTGGAGTTAAAAGAATTCTGAAGTCCACTTCTCTTGAAAATAATATCCACGATCTAGCGATACGGACCGTATCGAGAAAAGTGGTAATTGGTCACAATATATATATTTGAGGTGCAATCAGAATTTTCTATATCATGCATTTAAGATTTGAAAAAAATAACCGACTTGTTCAAAGCATGGAATGACAAATAATGGTTGTATCCACTGTAAAGTAATCCTATAGACAGAGATTCCTACAGTGACGTGCGGACACGTGACTCTACACCGTGAAAAGTAGGAAGGAAAGCAAACTTTGTTGACCATATACTTTAGATCAGGGAAAGACTGAAACGAAAATTATTACTTGTACGCTATGACTATTACAATATAAGTTTCAATCAATATTTTAATGCCTTACAATTCTCACGTATATAGCAACATAAGAATTTAATTAGCTATCCTGGAGGTTGTATATAGCAAATTAATATATAAAATGATTGCTAACAAAAAACCATTTATTTCAGATAATAAATATAAATATTAAATTTTTGTGTTTTGTTTTACATACTAAATTTTCAAGCTAGTTCGTATACTTGCGAATAGAATTATTAATATAACTTTGTATTGTGTGCCTTTTCAAAGTAACTTTAATCTTACAATTATAAGCGACCTAGCGAATAAGTAAAATGTAGGTCTGCTTATCAAATATGTATATCAAATTTTATTGTGGTTTCGCTTAGATGAGGAAAAGTCTGGATATAACGCCGTGTGCTACAGCCAACTTTGCCCGTCTGATAAACTATCCCAAAAAAAAGTTTTACTCCTGAAGTCTTAGTGAGTGTACTATTCAAGAGCCTTACTAAGAACATTCGAACACAAAGCTTACTCAAGAAAATCACATTGCACATGGAAAATCACTTGATTCCCTGATTTCCTTCATTTGTCGCTCCGCCCAACGATTCTCAACCTCAGTTTCGAAAATGTGTTAACAGATTGGCGAAGGAGAAGAAGTAAAAACTATAGCCCGTATAATTTGCATCTATAGAAAAAAAAATAAAGAAATATAACAAATCTATTATACGTAAAGTCATCAATGTTCAAATTTTATTAGCCGTGACAATGTCAGAACCCACAGTACAGCATTTTGCAAAAAAGGGTATCTATAAAAAAATGAAACTACTGCGACAGTTGAGGGATCGAGAGATCAAAGCATTGCCTCTGCTAGTAGCAATAGCAATAGTACCAATAGTTTGCCGCCAGTAGCAACTACCACATGAAAAAACCTGGAGTTCAACTAAATAATAATAGGACGAATAATATGAATGCTTCCTCCCAGCGCAACAATAACAATCCTATTGGCGAAAGTGCTCTTGAACATCTTTAACGGTATTGTTATCGCGATTGGCTGTTGATTGTATGACCTTAAGAGCATATTAGCAATACACCATCTAGTAAATCCCGCAAGCGAACGTCTTCCTTTTCATCAGAGCAATCAAACTTTTATATGACGACTAATCCATTTTAATGAACTTTGCTTAAATTAAAAATTAAATTGTGTTGAAAACATATGTTCCTCTGTTTTTAGTTTTAACATTGGGCTCCATATTTTCTAATGCGACCAAAGCCTTACCATAAAAATCAGAAATTAAATCAATTTACACATTTAATTTTCTCTCGTTGAAGATTTTCGTTGGTCTCTATATTTTGTAATGGCCGACCAACTCATATTCAAATTAAATATATGTAGACAAATATAAAAAGAAATTTTGGAAGTGTTAAATGAGATAAAACATACCTAGTTTAGCATTCTGTTGGGCGCCATAATTTGTAACGGAACCAACGTAGGTCTTAATATTCTAATATAGTTTGAGAAGTTTTCAGCAAAGAGAAACTCCTACTTTAGCTTTTCGTTGCGCAGCCTATATTCCTATCGGTCGGTTCTATTTCCCTTTTAACTTCACTGTCAGTGCCGTTTCTCATCATATCTATGGCTGGTATACCCTACCCCTACTTATGTGGGTCCCCTCAAAACTAAAGAAGTCCTGTCTCTCAGTCAGTATATTCTTGTCACGGACAATTATTTACCTTTATATCCCGTTGTTCGAAAAATATAAAAACAATGGTGTCGGAAAAAATGCAACAATGCAATAATTTTATTTATTTATATTTTATATTTACAATTTTATTTATTATCCGTATTAAATCCGCCTGGGTGGCCGAGTAGGCAAGAGTCTCGACTGGCAATTCAATGGTCGTGGGTTCAAATCTCAAGTGCGGTAGAGTTTTTAAGAATAATAATAATAATAACAATAATATTAGTAAAAAGAAAGCCGGAAGCCTTAAATGTTGGTGCTTTAAGACTTTAGTCTTAGAATTTATTCTCTGGCTAAATTTACATAATAATAATAATATTAATATCCGTATTAATAATGTTTAATAAGGTTTTGATGTTTAACTCTGCTTAATTTTGTGATGTTTAAGAATGTTTAATAAGGTTTTGATCTCGGGATACAAAAGAAAATTGCAAACAGAAAATGTTGCGAAGATTTATATAAATGTTTAATGTTTAGGTGAAGATTGTTGTTGAAGCTTTAACGGAGATTTTCCAAGAAATGCTAGAAAGAAATCACGAGATGAATTATCAACATTTTAAGCTACACCCTACAGTGGCTTATGGCTTTCACTGCACTCTGCTTCGCCTAAAGCTGATTTTGAAGTCATGTTTAGTTCGTTGTTTTCACTGTACGGCTGATGTCGATAGTCCATCATAATCAACTATATTACTAAATACTGGATCGTATAATGTGATGGCGGGGCTTCCTTTTGCAACGCGTAGAGCAGGGGCTGCACTTCGTTTCTCCTGGCTATCATACGTTTACAAAAAAAGAAATTTAAATGTGTCAAAAGCACTACCATTTGCTTATGCAAAAGCTATGCCATACAGACGAACTTTGCACTTTGTTCTCTTTTCATAATTCGCTCTTTAATTTGCACTACTGTTTGAGAGAAAGCTATAAAAAGGAATGCTGATTAACCTAACTCCGTTATTGTCTAGAACAGAGCTCTTTTATACAGAACAAAGGAAAAATCGACCGGTCGAGACCCCCCACATCTTTATACGCGGACCTAAATGTACCTGATTAACTTTAGTTCCTTTGATAAAGATTCTAAACACACAATACAAATAGTGTTTGTTTTGCTAGGCTTGAAATATAAATTAAGACCGCCACAAGCATCGAAAAAAACATTAGCTTTTATCGAGAGATTATGTGCGACCACTGAAAAGGATTAATCCGCAGACACAATTAAGAAATCATCCGAACCGCGGAATACCACCGCATGCTTCAAGTTTGTCTGTACCCATTATCAACACACGCTTGGATAAAAGGTCTAGTATGCACAGGCATATTTGAAGAGGGATTGAAAAGTTTAAACGAATTCTACCAAGCTTCATTAAGTAGAAAGGGAAAGCATCACAACCAATTTACCTGCTACCTTTAGACTAACTAGGAGAAAAGATAGTTCATTAACGCACATATACGTAGATTTGAAGAACGGGCTGGAATAATGTTCTCAGTTTTCAAGATATCCATTAGCCTCTCCTTAACCATGAGGTTAATAAACGTTATGAATACAGATATTAGCGAAATAGGTCTGAAGTTGCTTAAATCATTTAAGTCTTTACCTGCTTTAGGAATCGGAATAACTTGGATAGATCGCAGTTAAAGTTAATAGACCAGCAGTTATCAATTGCTTGCAACAGTACAGCTAAGCTTCCCTCAGGCAGTGCTCTGACCACATCATACTGCAGCCAAATAGTTCTCAACGTTTGGCTTTCAAAAGAGAGCTAGGTAACTAAAAGATACGTAAAACCCACAATATTTGGCGGGGAACACTTTTGTTGAACGTAAATTGAAATGCTGGCATCTCAAAACAAGTAATACGTTTTTTGTGCCACGACATCTAGCGTAGGTCCAATTGTTGTTAATGGTTGCAATTACATTAAATTATTAATCTATAAATTTTTGTTTTCCGTGCATTAATTTCACTTGCCATACATTTTTATTCAACTGAAAATAATCCAAAAGTTAACTTCCATTTCTTGTACATCCGTAGCAACAAGTATTTCGTCAAAGTTGAACTAATCACTACAGTTTAAGTGCTTGTTTTTCTTTTCCGGGGCAGTTATCCTGAACCAAAAGAAATGTCACATGTCTACGTGTGAAGTGAACGTAAATGAATCACGACGTTTTATGATCGATTGTTTTAAGGCATTTGCTGTTCCCCAAATTTATGCCGAACACCAGGCCGATGTATTAGTGGCAGCTAATTGTCGCGGTCGTTTCAGTCGTGGTTTAAATATACTGGAATGATCTTTCAAAAAAATCTACTGATGGCACTGCTGTTCCCAAAATTTTAAAAGAAACTCAAGCCACAGCTTGGATTGATGGTTACAATGGGTTAAGTGCAGCTATTGGAAATTTCTGTATGGAATTGGCTATTGAAAAACCTAATATGGTAGGCGTCGGTTGGATTTGTGCCAAGAATTTGTTAGTATTGTGAATTTGCGTTAGTATTGGTCGTCTAAAACTGCATTTATGAAAGAATTGAAAATAAAATAAATTCCAAACAAAGTTTGGAACTGAAGCAAAACGAAAAATTCTAAATTTTTAGTCCAATTGTCTAATTAATACTGTTAATTAGCCAAAGCTTGTAATCAATTGTGTATCGTCCATCTTTCCACACATGATCATATACTGCCGCTATCATTGATAAAGCACATGGGGGCAAGAAATAATACAAACGCGTCACTCTACTAGGTCTTATCGCTAACTACCCTAATTCATTTTACAAGTGCAATAATTCCCCCTATAACAAGGGGTTTTTAGCTCCGCGCTATAGGAAACCGCGTTGTACGAGAATGTGTGGGATTTATATAAAATTTTTGAAAAATTTGTAGGTAGTTCAAAACACTGACAGGCCGTCGCAATTATTAGAAACAAGATAACAGGTTCGGCAACATGGTGCTGTCATCTTTCAACACCGTTTTAAACTTTAAGGCGATTGTCGCTCGCCTCGGTTTTGCGTTTTCTAACAAACGTCCCATATATAGGTGAGGAAAAAACGGACCTTCCTAAAAAATAGTGACACATGAAATCGCTACGTCTACAATCGGAAAATAGAGTAGAGGCGGTTCGCATTCTTAGCTCAGGCACTAGGAAAGGATTGAGGGATGTACTTTTTCGGTCAAGTGATCTACCTTCAGTTGTCCAGGAATTCGGATCTAATCATGGACGATACGTTTTCGTTACTAACAACGCTAAGTGCCTTGAGGACAAAGAAAAATCGAGGTCCGATACTAGACAACAGAAAACGAATACATCTACTGGTAATCAAGCAACCGACATGCAGTTTAGCAAAATCCTCACTTAACTAAACGCCAACAGATCAATAGGCCTCACAGGCAGAATGTGGTGGAATCAATGAACGTGGATCATTCAACACGGTGTAGAAAATAGACCGATAACGCCCCATTTAGATAATAATACCTCAGTCCAAGGTCGAAAATACCATAGTGATCAAGCGCATTACAACAATTTCTAAGGCAATCAACCCTCGCAGCAACGTCAGGGTCGTTTCGAATGCGAACTACCAATGAATATACGGAACAACGCTTCCGCGAGAGTTTCGCGACTCAAACAACAGCAGATAAATCGCCTCCCTCAGGAAGGCCCAATACTGGATGAAGAAAACGAAATAGAAGGAGCAGCCATGAATTTCACGGGTTAATTTTTTAAGGGAAGACCCCCTGCTGCCATTGATAGAAAGGACAATTATGGGAAGTACAGTCAAACCGCTAATTGACACAGGAGCATCAAAAAATTACATAGGGCCTTTGGAAATACATAGTTCCAGCAGAGAAATCCTGCTTAGTAAAATCCATTCATAGCTTCGCGAATATTACTGAAAAGTACCATCGACATATTTGATACAAAAGGAGTTTTCTTTATGTTAACGTCTCTAAGCACCTACGATGTGATAGTTCTCTGGCTTCTCTTCAGTTGTTGAATAAGTATTTCGCCTTTTACTAAAGATTTCCGTGGAGAGGAGCACTCTAATGAGTCTATAAGCAATTTTTTCTTGTCAAATTACTCTTATCCTATAACTAACTCGGTTTCAATACCCAATTTGGTTATTTCTGATGACGACATTTTTAATGGGTTGACTTCTCTGAAATACAGTTGTGCGCCTGGACCTGATGGAATTCCATCATGTGTAGTTAAGCCTGTGGTGTTATCTCAAAGATGTTTAATTTGTCCCTGAATTTAGGTGTTTTCCCTTTGTGTTGGAGGAGTAGTTATCTTATTCCTATTCACAAAAGTGGGAGTAGACAACTCGTGGAGAACTATAGAGGCATTGCCAAGCTAAGTGTTTTACCTAAACTATTTGAGAAAATTCTGACTCAGCGTTTGGCCTTTGCCATCAAATCATATATTTCTCCACTCCAACATGGCTTCCGAAAAGGAAGTTCTACGGTCACTAATGTGTTAGAGTTTACTTGTCAGGTTTTCAAGGCATTTTCCAATGGCTTTCGCACTGACGTCATATACACCGATTTTAGCAAAGCGTTTGATTTGGTTAACCACAAATTACTTATCTTTAAACTTCAAGCCGCTGGCTTCCCTTCCCATTTAGTGAAATGGATAACCTCTTACCGGCATAATAGGTCATTCAGGGTTTTGTTTAACTTCACCACTTCATATGAATTCGA
>CCAG010010628.1:0-15425 GCA_001077435.1 Glossina morsitans morsitans | reverse complement strand
TGTGGCTCTGTGCTAATTGTGTACATGCTTTTTTTTCTTTTTTTCCTTTTATTTGTTTTATTGTACTTATACTAAGTTTTTTTTTTTTTAATAATAATTAATTTAAGATTTACTTTAAGAGTCATTTGAACTCGACTGTCGTTTGTTTTAGTTGAGTTTCTGTATAAGTGGAATAAATAAATAAATAAATAAATAAATAAATAAATAAATAAATAAATGGCAATACCATTTCGTGATGTTCAGACGAAGTCACAAATGGCAATACCATTCGTGTGCTTCTTCTTGCTTTTACCCTTTGGTAATATACACACATTTTTGTTCTTGTAAAAAGACACATTTTTCTTCTTGTAATATACGCATTTTTATTCCTTATATACACGTTTTATTCTACGATAAAAATTAGTGGTTGATTGTCGCACTTTGCATTTTGCATTAACATTTTCTGGAGGCCCCGGCGAGATAAGTATCTCTTTTCTTTAACAATTTGCATAATTACGTCAATTAACCACGTGCCTTTTCATGGAGGATCAAACGGAATTAAAAACTGGAGTTGATGCCGTGCAACGCTCCAGCAAAAAACTTGATAAAGCGCTACTAGCTTTAAAGGTCCGTCGTACGGTAACCGAACAGCAAATTGAGCGTGTCAATGATTTTGCAAAGCGTATACAAGAAGATTCAAGTGCCGTTTCTTTAGATGAATTAAATATAAGCCTCAAAGCTTTACACAGAACCTTTGATGCTTTCAACAAAGTACAAACAAAAATTGAAGAAATGGATTTTGATGAAATCTCCCAATCAAATAGATCAAAATATGAAGAATTATATTACTGTATAGCAACGACGTTAAAAGTGTGCATATCAAAACTAAACAATTCAGATTCGAACCAAACAGTTCATGCTTCCCATGCGATATTACCTGGTGAAAAATATGACAGTGCAAAACTGCCAAAAATCGAATTGCGCGAATTTTTTGGTTCGATGAATTCACATCATTGGTGCTCAACAATGAAAGGCTTAACACCTTTACTAAATTGCATCATTTGGTATCTAAATTGAGTCCGGCCGCAAAGGCTCCCATAGCTGGCAAAATCGCGGAACTTTATTCGCCATTAAAAATTCAAATGCCATCAAAACTCTTGGAATTGCCTGCGATCCTGCAAAGGACAAATTTCTTTACAAGATTCATATAAAATTCAACGGAAATTATACTAAAAGAACGGTTCTATCTGAAATTTCACAATTTTTTGATCCGATGGGCCTAATATCGCCAGTCATAATAATGGCTAAAATTTTCATTCAACAGTTGTGGCGGTTAGATTTGAGTTGGGATGACGAATTGCCCATTAAATACCAAAAGGCATGGTCAAATTTTAGACGGCAATTATGTAATTTAATCGATTTAGCATTCACTCCTGATGCAAAATATGAATCTCATGCGTTCTCTGACGAAAATAACTTCAAATCTGCTTTGTGCCAAATCAAAGGTGGCACCCATCATGAAATGTAGCCTGCCAAGATTAGAACTCTGCGCTGCTGTAACAATGGTACAACTCGTTAAGAAAGTGCAAGAAGTTTACGATTTCATACAACTTAACAACATTTGCTTCTGAACCGAGTGTTGAGCTGGATATCGGAAGACTCATGCAATTGGAGTAGCTTTATTGCTAATAGGGTGGCAATCATTCAACAAGTTTCAACACGCTCGCAATGGAGACATATTCCATCCAATTTAAACCGAGCTGATATGTTATCTCGCGGTGTGTTACCAGCTGAATTAATGCATTCAACGTTTTGGTTTCACGGGCCAAATTTTTTAACCCTAGCTTCGTCTATTTGGCCACGATTTTCATACAATTTAAAATACGATGATAGCATATTAGAAAGAAAACCTATGAAGATGACATTAACAACAACAATTTCACAACAACATAATTTAATCATTAGTATTAAATTTCACAACGATTATGCACGTTTGCTTAAGACAGTCGCTCACAAGCTGCGTTTTATATATAATTGTAAATTTAAGGCTAAAAGAAAATACGGTTTATTGGATGCTACAGAACTTGACGCATCTCGCCTAAAAATAATCAAATACATACAAATCATTCCTTTTCATGCTGAAATTGCAGCTGTAAAAATCTTAATGCCAAAGGTCATATGCAATCTTTATCACCATTCCTTGATAATAACGGTTTACTAAGAGTGGGTGGCCGACTAAGAAACTGTAGTCTGGACTTCAACAGTAAGCATCCTATACCATTACCAAAAAATCACGCTTTTACGTATACACTAGTACGCTACTATCATAAAATTAGTCATCATGTTGGCCCACAAACATTACTAAGCATAGTTCGTCAATCTTATTGGCCAATCCATGGCAAGGTTATCTGTCGATCTATATGTCGAAGTTGTGTCTTATGCTTTCGTACTAATCCAACTAAACAGATCCATCTTATGGGCGATTTACCTGATGTACGAGTTCAACAATCAAGACCGTTTAATGTAATAGGTGTCGATTTTTGTGGTCCATTTCAAATATATTATGGCAGACGCGGCATTGCTTCAACAAGAGGCTATATATCTGTTTTCATATGTTTTTGTACAAAGGCCATACATTTAGAGTTGGTAGAAGATTTATCTGCTCAAGCTTTCTTAGCTGCTTTAAGGCGTTTCACAGGGCGACGTGGCCTATGCTCAGTAATTTACAGTGACAATGCAACTAATTTTATTGGTGCAAAAAACAAGTTGCATGAACTTTATAAGGTGTTTAAAAGTACAGATATTATATTTAATGAATGTGCTTCGCGCGGCATAATTTGGAAAACCATACCTCCACGCTCTCCGCATTTTGGTCGCCTTTGGGAGGCTGCAGTGAAGTCCACTAAATTTCATCTAAAACGCATACTACAAGATGCGAAATTTAACTTTTTTGAATTCAATACACTTTTAATACAAATTGAAGCGGTATTAAATTCAAGACCTATCACTCCCGTGCCTGGTCATTTTATTATTGGCACCGCTTTAAATACCATACCTGATCCCGACTTAAGAGATGTCAACAACGTGAGCCATTTACGGCGTTATCAAAGATTGCAATATTATCTGCAACAGTTTTGGGACAGATGGTCTAAGGATTATTTACAAATCGAGCTAAGTGGACAAAGGGTCGTATGTCATTAGCGGTTGGGGACGTCATTGTTGTTGTAGAGGAAGGCAATCCTGCTCAAAAATGGCACCTGGGTCGTGTTACTGAAATTCATCCTGGTAATGACGGAGTTGTGCGGGTCATCACTGTTAAAACTTCCAGTGGCGAAATACGTAGAGCTTCTACTAAGGTTCGACGTCTACATATTGAAGGGACCGAGTTCATTCAAGGGGGCCGGGATGTTCAGACGAAATCGTAAATGGCAATACCATTTCGTGATGTTCAGACGAAGTCACAAATGGCAATCCCATTCGTGTGCTTCTTCTTGCTTTTACCCTTTTGTAATATATACACATTTTTCTTCTTGTAATATACGCATTTTTATTCCTTATATACACGTTTTATTCTACAGTAAAAATTAGTGGTTGATTGCCGCATTTTGCATTTTGCATTAACACAAATATTAAATCCAAAAGTAGTAAATGTCACTGGAAACTTTAGCTGGCACCCAACAAGAATTGGTTAAATATTTTCTCCAAATTTTGGCACCGCAGAAATGTGATAGTAGACATGTTTAATAAAAATGAATAAAGAGATGCTAGTTCACGCCGAACACAATCGCGCTCACAAGGCAGCCCAGAAAAGTGTGAAACAAATCCTAGATAACTATTATTTCCCTAAAATGACCAGACTGATGAACGGAGTGTTTGCAAACTGTTAGACCTGCTCGAAATCTAAGTATAATAGACAACCACAAAACAAGAACTCGACGTAGCCCCAAGACCATCTTATGCGGGTGAAATGTTGAACATCGATATCTTTTCTACAGACAAAAAATACTTCCTTGCTTGCGCGCGAATTTTCCCAACTTGCAGTGGTCCAATCATGGTTATAAAGGCCCCTATAATACAATTAATGAACACATTTAGGGGCACGAAGAACATTTATTGCGACAATGAACCATCATTAAAATCCGAAATGATTACGTTCTTATTAAAAAACCAGTTCGGTATCGAGGTATGTGTCCCCGCTTCGTAATAATTCGAACGGTCAAGAAACAAAAGAAAACATATCGACATGATGAACAGACGAAATAAAATCTTTTACGTATGTGAATGTGTACTGGTAAAAAATAATAAGAGATTAGGAAAGAAACTAACCCCTTTATATTCAGAGAAAACAGTACAGCAGATTTGGGAAACACGGAACCACAAGGGAAGGGTGGTCCACAAAGGCAATCTGAAATGAGAGGCAAGTTCAAAATTAACCTTCTCCTTCACACACATTTAAGTCGCTTTATAAGGATTTTTCATGGATTAGAACATTGACTATTATTTTTTCCCTTAATTCAATTTCTAAACCTTCTCTTTTAAGACTTTTGCCATAATATTTCTGATTCGTAGAATGGTGGAAAAGTTAACTGATTACTCAGACTACGTACCAATACCAGATGAGAATGTAATTATTTGACGGAACTTTGAATATTTACGGCGCACCATGAACTTGGTGACTTACGCCAGAGTGACTGATGAAACGGAAAAAGTTAAAGGTCATTTCCCCTTATCTCACATGGAAATGATACCGGATGCCGATCTAACGCACATAAAACACTTCTGCGATTATTCGACGTTCACCACCTAGAACATTAATGTTAACGGTCATTGCCTGTGCACCGGACTTCGATGACTAATTTGAAGGATAACGCTAATATTATACTTGAAATTTTCAAAGACAAACAAACAGGTCATATTAACATTGGTTGCAAGGGACAGAATTATAATTTCCGAAAGGGAAACTTTGCTGTTGACCGTTGCGCTTGCAAAGGTAGGAATAATAAACGCAGCCTTACTTGTCAGTGTGTGAAGTCTGAAGAAGTACACGAAAATTTGAAAAAAAAACGAGAACAAAAGTGGAATTTGGAAAATCTTAAATTTTGCAACATAATATTGACGATAACAACACCCATAGCTTTTTTGTGAGCGAGCGCCATCGATGGCCGCGTCTAAATTTGTCAGCTCGAAAATTTTGTCTTCGCTCACAGGCAGCGCCGCTTGGTTCTCCTTCGGTTTTTCGTAGGGATAATCTGTTTATAATCAAAACTGTCTGCACTTTATTATGGGTGAATATTCGAGTCAGTACGGAAAGCAATGCAACTCATTAATTGCAATTTTTAATTCGATTTTTCTGTTTAAAGTGCTTGGTATTTCACTTCATATTGTCAAAAATGTTCTTTTTATTTACGTTTATATTAATTTTGTTATTCGTTGTAGACAAGCAAACGTCAAATTTGCCTCTTATTTCCCCGTTATTTTTTCGAAGTATATTTCGAATGGCAAGAGCCATGCATAACTCTCAACCAAATCGTCCTCAAAATAAAAGTTAACTAAAAGATAAACAAAGAGATGGGCCTTTCCGAAAAAGTTTATATAAGGAATGTGACATTTTTGGACTCATTCTTACAAATTCTTAAACTTTTTTATGGTCGCGCATGCATATTCGTACAAATGTTATTCAAAAAGTCCACGAATATCATAGATTTGAAAAATAGTCTTTTTAATCTTATGATTATGCAATTCGTTTGTTTTATTCAAATCCGTTATTTAAGAGCTTTTTCTTTTTTGTTTCTTTATTTTAACGTTCTTTTAAAAATGTTACGTTTATACCACTCGTCTTATTAAAAAAATGTATAATTGTCTTATGAAGGATCTTTTCTTTTCAATGTGGTCGATCAAAATAGATTCTGAACTGTACTGCTCAAAACGCCTCTTACTCGAAATCATATTAATTTTTCAGCGATTATTTATTTTGGAATCCAACTTTCACTTTTTTACTTTAGCTCCTGAGCTAAAACAATTCACAGTCTTTCTCTCAATTAAAGCGAAATGAGTGCAAGAAGTCAATCCTTGCACATACAACATCACATATTGAAATCAATAAAAGAGATAAGTGAAAATATTATACTTTTTGTTTTATACCCTACACGACTTGTAGTACAGGGTATATTAAGATAGTACGGTCATATGTAACACGCAGAAGGGCTTAAGATGGACCCACCTTTTATTATACCGATCGATTCAGAATCATAATCTGAATTGATCTAAATCCGCCTGTCCGTCATATCTGTCCATGGAAATTTGAGTTCAAGCTACAGTGTTTTGATCCAAGGACGAACGCTATTGAAAATGGTTCGGATCAGTCCACTTTCTCGACCATTCCCCATATAACGCCCTATTCTGAAAACTTATTACATGAAAAACAAAACTGCAATTTTCAAAACTTTTCGGCAAAAGGAGCTAAGATATAGCATTTCGGCATTCTTAATTGGTATGAAAACTTTAGATCGGCTGAGGCAATTTTTGAGCGAATACTGAAATTCATACGACAAAAAGGTATAATTTTCATCGCTTCACGATAAAAAGTGTATCATAATAGTAATTTAACACAAAAAATTAACTGTGCCTAATTTGGACCACTCGGCCTATTTTTTGGATTCTACTCTAATAAAGATATCCACGAAAATTGACCCTTTGTAGAGCAGAAATGTCTAAATTTTAATATGTGGTCATGAAATTTGACCCATAATAGTGTAGTAATTTCATACAAAAATGAACCCTACAAAATTTCGACCATCTAGGCCTATTTTTGGGTTCTCAAACTTGTACTAAATTAGGCTGATATAATTTCTGTTTAAAATAAAAATAATAATTGTGTTAGACAATGTGTTGTAGGGCATCGTATGGTCGGTTTTGCCCGACTATAATGTTCTAGCTTATTTTTATTAGTGTTTACTATTGTTTTTAATAATAAAAATTAATCAAAATATTTTAATATTGAATAAGCTATCCTTTAAATGTCAGTCAATATCCAAGACTTTCACATTATTCCTTAAAAGTCGAACGAGTGAAAATCCTAAATTATTCAACATTGAAAAAAGTTTTTTATGAAAATTTGAATTTTTTATTACTTTGCTGAAGGAAAAGAAAAGGCGGAAAATTTTAATATGTTAATGGTTGGCAAGGCACTAACGAATGTTTTTAATGGAATGACGAAAATTGCGAAAGTACAAAAAATTTGTGGTTTATGTGATTACATACCATTAGCAGCTCATTGCTCTCCGGCAACCAAGAAAACGTCTTCATCAAAAAAACTAGGTTTTTTCCAAAATGGTACGTAATCGTAGGCAGATAACCGATCGAGTTATGTACGTAGATATGAAATTTGCCCACTGCTTCATGAAACGATTGAGATTAACAGAATTAAAAAAGAAGTATTTCGTCTGCGTGCAATTGCACCCAAGCAACGGCGTTCTAAAAAGTAAAAAGGTTCTACTTGAGGTGTTCTCGTTTAAAAATGCCATAGTCATGCGAAAAGAAACGGTAAAGACAATATAAGTCATGCTTTTGCCAATGTATCATGTTGAAGTGAATACGTAAGTTTTCTTTGAAATTTGAACTGAAACCTATATATCCAGGGTTAATATTTTTTTACACTAAAGACCTGTTTTCTGGCATTTGTGGTTGCATCTCCGCTTTAAACGAAGCGAATGTATGCGCGCTAGACTTTTGTGCATTATAGCTATACGCAGGTGAAATAGAAGGAAACGTTCGCAATGGTCTGCTATTGTGCTATTTGTGAACTTTCAATACATGTTTTAACTTTGTTGAACTCTAAATATATTATTTTGCAAAAAGCTGGACCTTTCTTTAATGGGTTGCGTCTGTGGACCAAAATATGCCTGTGCATCAGATTTTAGCAAAACATCTCAATAACTGCGATCTGTCAAATGAGCGGCAAAAAGCCTGGCGATAGATGAAAAAACAGAAGGTCAGACGGACTTAAAACTGCTGAGAAAACGATCCATCCTTTCAATTCGTTTGGAATGTGGCATACATCGATACAAGCGTAATATGCTGTTGCCTTAAATGCTTTTTACACATTTTGGAACCTTTCTATGCAATAACCTATGCAATAAAAAATCTATCAATGATTTCCCAAAAGACTCAAATGAGTTACCAGTAATCATGCAATTGAAACATAAAGGCGTAATATTAGAGACTAAACTTGCTTATTACACTTATTATAATCATTATAAAATTAATTGATATTGAAATTGAGGAGTAAGCAATCTGTTTCACGCTGCTCCACACTTTGGTATTCATATTAAAAGTTTACAAATTTCTGTCCGCCCACAATTAAAAACGTTCTACAATCTACCACGGCATTCTTCTCTCTCTCTCGTCATAGTCATTTATCTGAGCTTACTTTCATTTTTATTTACTTCCTTTTAATTCGTTTCAACATTTCCCTTAACGTTCTTTTTAAAAATTATATTATTAGTCAAAAGTGGAGTGAAAGGAATGAATGCCTCTAAAGCTCTGTTTAACCGATTATTGCAAATAGTTAGTGAAAAGTAAAAACTACGCTTTCACTTCTTTACTTCTGCAGATTTTCAAACTCTGCGAAGAAAACTATGTACTTGTGCAAATCAAATGGAGAAGTTGGTAAGCGTAGCCGAGTCCAGACGTTTTATGATCGATTGTTTTAAGATCTCCGGGGTTCCGCAACATCATGCCGAACAGCAAGCTGATTTATTAGTGGCAGCTGATTATCGCGGCCATATTAGTCATGGTCTGAATAGATTGCAACATTATTTGAATGATCTTTCAACAAAAAGTGCTGACGGTACTGCCGTTCCAAAAATATTAAAAGAAAGCCCTGCTACTGCTTGGGTTGATGGTTGTAATGGTTTGGGTGCAGTTGTTGGAAATTTTTGTATGGACTTGGCTATTGAAAAAGCTAAAAAGGTAGGTGTCGGTTGGGTTTGTGCCAAAAATTGCAATCATTATGGAATGTCTGGTTGGTATCCATGGAGAGCAATGAAAGAAGGCTTGGTAGGTATATCCATGAGTAATGCCTCACCAATAATGGCACCAACAGGCGCAAAGGAAGCTGCTCTTGGCACAAATCCTATTTCAGTAGCCGCGCAAGCAGAAGATGATCAGTTTTTGCTTGATATAGCTACGGCTGCTACATCGTTGGGAAAAATTGAAATTAAACGTCGAAAAGGTGAAAAAATACCTGAAGGTTGGTTGCAGAATACGGAAGCCGCTTCAACTAATGACCTCGAAAAAAAGTCTAAAGATGATATTGTGATGCGTTTTGGTGGTGATAGCGGTCACAAGGGTTATGGTAATGTAAAGAAAGCTTAATCGTCTTTCGTTTAAAAACCTACACAATTTTTGCTGCGCGCGATTAAAAATGACGGAATATCGAACAAGAAATGAACCGAATACAAATTTTTCAACTTATGCGAAAACTTATTTACTTTACCCCTATGATATAAGTTGAACCGAATCGAAATTTGTTTAAAAGAATTTTATTTTATTTTTGTTACGCCATTGATTTTTTCTTAGCAAGTTAAACAGAATATTATAAGTTGATCGCGTCGGCGCGTTTGTACAACCTTTTCCCGCGTTTTGAAAACTATATCAAATATAAAGTAAAAGCAAATATATAAAGCATGGAGCCGTATTTTGAAAAATGCGAGCGAGATTGTCTATATTTTATAATTTCGATAATTGCAAATATCCGAAGAAAGTTAACAAATGTTTTATCACTCGCGGTGTAAAATTCTTTAACTTTAAATGTAAATAGATTTAAAACACCTTTCATTGATGAAGGTCTCAGTGTTGTTGTGGAGATTCTATCCGGTGTCATGGCTGGGGCAAACTTTTCAACCAAAATACGTAAATGGAGTCCAACTGATACTAATCAGCGAGCGAACTTGGGTCAGTTGTTTGCTGCTATTGATCCCTGTTATTTCGATCCGAATTTCAAGGCAAATTTGGCGGATTTAACCTGCCGCTTGCGCAAATCTCAACCCGTGAGTATTGAATGCTATTCGAGTTATTTGCTACATATTTATGCCCCTTATATAAGGGGGTCGTTAGGAAGACCCAGTGAAGTGTGCATATATTTGATTAACGTAAAACACGCAGTAGCTTAGAAGTGCTGACTGTTCCTCTGTCCGCATGTGTGCTGTCAATTGCTAGTAATTTCTAGGTTTTTAACTCAATTTTTAAAATGGGCATTATGTGCGCCCAACGGGGAGAGTAGTATAATATGCCAATCAAATAAGGCTAGCTGCCACGACCACGAACAAACAAAACACTTGACAGGGTCTTGAGAGAGCTTGAAATGGCGGATGTCTATGATTTATCCCGTAATGTGAATATAAATTTCTTATATCATGTTATGATTTCTTTTTCAGATTGATCCAAAGAAGCCTGTGTTGGTACCCGGTGACATGGAAGCAGCTGCTATGAAAGCGGTAGATGAGGCTGGAGGCATAAAATATTTACCTGACCAGCTAAAGGCTTGTGAAGAACTGGCCCAATGTTTAAAAGTTAACCCGCTTAGTTTTGCAAACAGAGAATAAAATTTCAATTTTATTAAATTAAACGTTTCAATGTGGTGTGGATTTCTTAAGGTCTTCCCTATTGGAAATTTTATTTTTTCGAACCCGCTTATATCCAATTGATGCTATTTGTTTTCAGTAGCATTCAAATGCGATCATAAAGCAGTTACCCTTTTACAATGAGTGGTCTATATGTTGGATCACTATCCTATCGAAAGTTTCGTTTGCCCAAAAGATGCAATTAAGCGCTAGTCTTCAAATTAGTCTTTAAATTGGAGCGAGATAAACGTGACGATCCATTTTAGTGTCAATAAAAACCAGATTTCCTACTCGAGCCATCAATACGCAAACCACAACACACACTCCACTGCGCTTTACAGTTAGCAATAAATTCGGAATCGCTGTGCTAGGATTGCTCCATAGTCTTTGTTTACCATCGTATCCGAATAGATTAAACTTGACTCGTCACTAAAAACTACATTTTACCAAGAATTTCTGGTAAAGCGTTTTATCATATTAATTTCGCTTACAAATGATTTTTTTCTTGGACTGCGACTATGAAAATCGCTGGCTCTTGAAACATTGCGAAGGATTTAGGGATGAATGTTAATTTGTTTATAGTTTTGTACGTCTTTTGCAATAAAAACTAAGCCGTTAATTAAAGATTTTTTTCGGATCTTCTCGTGATGCGTTTTCACTGAATATATACCTCCTTGCGACAGTTTTTGGGATTGAAGTATATTTTTTATTTATAGCTTTATCTGAAGTGATAAGATATTTTAAAATGTGTAACATGTGGTTGAACAAACTAAGAGTTGTTACATCTGCAAAATATGGTTTGGCCACAAGGCCGCATCATCTCTCTCGGAAGTGGGTACATTAAAATCCCCATGGCCATAGCACCCCAGAAGTAAGTGTAGTGTATTTATCCAGTACAGAAACAATGCTTTGCCAATAATCGAACTTGGCCGCCAAATCGCCAAACCGAAATAAGACGCAGCAGAACGTCTCAAACGACAAATTTACTCTTTTTGTCAGAGTACTTACGCACACCCAAGCAAACCAAATTTTTCAATTTTTCTGGAGAGCTTCCCTAAGTTCTCTCCACCGACTTCTCAACCAACAATCAAACGACCAAACACTGAGTTTACTGTCTCAGCTCAAACCAAGAAATCACCATCTCTCCGTGCAATATCAAATTTTCAAAACTCGAAACTGTGACACCCATCACAGACAATATTCCTTCCGATCGCGGAATGATCAGTGATTCTACCACTTCCTCTAACTTATCTCAAATCTCAGAAACTACATAATATGAAATTGTATTATTAAGGCTAATCTCGCCACCTTCACAAGAGTACTCTTACTCACCAACGACCCCCTTCGGGTTCGTACTCCTATTCTCTCTCACTCAGTAATGAAAATGGCTTAACTTAATTGCATCCATAATATATTAAAACAACTTGAGCAATACCTTCATTGTAATGACATCTCCGTGGCCTTTCTTTCTGAAACTTTTATAAACCTCGCGATTCTTTTTCTATTAAGAACTATAACGTAGTTAGATTTGATCGTATCTCCAACTCCTCTCGTGGTGGTTGTGCGACGATCCTTATCTCTAACAAACTTTCATTCTCTTGCGCGTCTAAATTGACAAATGTGTACCTATTGAAGCTTGCAGCTGCACAATTCACACTTCTTTTGGGGAACTCTTGATCATTAGTTGTTATATTCCACCTAATTGTAATGTTTCTGATTCTGCAATTATCCGGTTATTTTCTTTCAGATCCGACATATCTGCATTAGTATGTGGTGATTTTAATGATCGTAACGTTTGTTGGGGTAATCGGCTCTCCAATTCAAGAGGCAGACAAAATCATGATTTTTTGAAAGCAACAGTTTAGTCTTACTAAATAACGGTGATCCCACTCATTTTGGTTCCGTCTCCTCTTGCATACATCTTTCGATCTGTACGCCAAATTAAATTCTCTGAATACCGGGAGGACCGTTAACACCACCTTAGCTAATTCTCACTGTCTAACCAAAATTGGTCTTAATTTGCATCCTATTACCCGCTGCCACTCACATTTCCATGTCCCAAAGTATATGAAACCTTCTTTACTTAACTTTACTTATCCGTAACATTTGAAATACCATTCAAAACAATGACTAAACTAAACTAAAGTTTTGGGAAATTAAGTTTAGAGATTGTTGGCGAATTATTAACATACACGTACGCGGATTATATTAATGGCGTGTTTCTACCAAATTGTACATGAAATTATAATCAAGTTTCTAAGGCTCTCCTAAAAGATCACTATAGAAAAGCAATCAAATAAACCGCGTCCCATTGTCCTCAAGACATTTGGAAATTGCGATTACTTTTTCCTGTGTTCAACAGTACACACAACTACGAATTATTAGTAAATGTTCGATGCTGAACACAGCGGAAGCCAATACTGCTTATGTCCAGACTACTGTTGCCCTAAGATTATTAATCTGAATTAGATAACTTTTATCTGAATATTGAGAATCATCCTTGTAACATCTATATTGTCGAATTAAAAAAGTATTATTCTCAACCGGGTCTAACCCGTATAGCGCATGCGCAATTTACGTGAGAGGTAAAAAAAAGTAAATTCTGAACTTATTTTTGTACCAAATTGTATTAATAAATAAAGAAATAAATAAGTTAACTCTATTTTTTTTATTAATGATTAATTACTTAAAACCTTAATAATTTAATACCCTCCTTCTTATTAATATTTAATTGTCTAAACGCTAAAAACTCTACAATATATTCCGTTTTCATAATAACGTATTACATAATTTTCTTGTTAAGGCATTTATTAATCTTTTGTTAAAGAAAAATTAATTAAATTAAATTTTGTTTTTTAACTTTTCTTCCTTATGTGAAAATAATTACGTCACGAACATATATATTTATTTATTTACATTATTACTTTTTTATTATCTCTATAATGAGCCATTAAGAAGCCGTAAGTTAGATTTTTACAAATTCTGCGAGAGAAAGCTTATATGGGAAGAAGTCATATGTATTTTTTCTCATACACATTCTGAGTGGTTTTTGTTCACTTTTAGAGTCTCAAATCTTGATTTTTTTTCAATTCAAAACATTCTCCCGTCAAAGGATTGAATTGGCTCGCATCTCCAGAAGACATTAAAATTTTAAAATTCCTTGAAGACTTTACATTAAATTCGGTGCCTTAAATTCAACGTGAAAATATGAGGAAGCCCTATAATAATCTGCCAGCATATTCGAGAAGGACTCCTGTTTCTGCTGCTGAAGGCTTACCCTGACATAACCATCGCGCCATACAGAGTAAGCCAGAATTTGTTGGAAAGATTTTTCAGCAACATGGCGATCAACAACAGGAGGAAGACCCGAAGGTCCGAAAAAATAACGGTGCTGGCGGAATTGGCGGGAGCAAGTGGTCCACAATGTCACGTGATTACATAATTAGAATATAGTTGAAATGGATTTTTTATGAGTGATATTGCATTTGCAGGTAAATCAACTTCTGGTCCTAGTTGTATGGTGCTATTGATAACTATTGATAACTGCGCAGCCGAGACTCGTCCAAATCAAAGAAATTATTTTCTTCTCCTGGAAATATTTTAAATTTGTCGACGATCCTACATATCAAGATGGTTCTACAACATTTTTCTATCAAATATTTTAATACAATTTTTTAACAAAACAAAGAGACATCGTTATATTTCTGATTGCTATAAACACATAATTTTTACATATTCTCATTCCTTAAAGTGTTTTTATGTTAATAAATGTATATAATAATAAACATATTACGTGCATCATATATACGTAATAGAATTGTGCACATAAATAGGGGCACGTGCACAAATATGCAATATATATATGCAATAAACGTAACTTATCGATGTATAATTTAGTGCAATGCCCATTACAAACTGTATGACATTGCAATACATGAAATACCGCCAAGAATTAACAGAATGTCCTTTTACGAATTGTAATGAAAACCGCATGAAAACAAGTAAATTAAATACGCCTGCCCACGAATCGTTGAAGAGTTTAACAAGCCCGGCAGCCGACAGCAGAAGGTTTGTTTCCAAAAAAAGGAAAATGAAAAGTAAGAATATTTATAAGATGCTTCTTTTTTTTTGCAGCCTGACGAAGACTTAGTAGGTGCTACTGCTGAAGAATAAATAAGTCCAAAAACGTTCATAAAACTATCCTGAATATCGGGCGCAGAAGCCAAAAAATCTACATATATTTTACGATTTTTGAAAATGCTTTTTTTCTTCCATTTTCCCCCATTCATTTACTTATCTTATGGGCATAACTTATCTATTTTGCAGTACTGTTATTGGCAAAGTTGGAGACCCAATACGAAAATTGTCTTTGAGGTTGTACCAGCGATATAGCAAATTTAGTAAACTGCAAATAATTGATAAGAAGAAAGAAATCAACATTATTTGGGAAACGAGACTCTCCTTTCCTTAAAGATATATAAATAGATAACAATTCTGCACTGCAAAAAGAGACGGATAATGAATTTGCCGCAATTTTAAATGCTCACCCTTCGACAACAATTCTCTATTTAATAGTGAAAGCAGCTTTTAGTTATTGAAAATATCGTGGTATACTGAATGCTAAACCGACAGTACCTGGAGTCATATGAGAGGTGTTGGAAGTAAGCTGCATATAGGCGATGTTTTGCGACGTTTCTACACCCTCTATAGTGGACAAGCACCATTTATCGGTTTTTATGCTTGGCTTGGTATTAAAGTTGGATGTAAAAAGAATGCAAGAAGCTGTAGTTTAATACAAACGAATTTATTCTTTTTTAATGACTA
>CCAG010010625.1:0-26411 GCA_001077435.1 Glossina morsitans morsitans | reverse complement strand
AATAAAGTCGCATGCATGAATGAATCCTAAGCATAGTTTCAAAATCGATCATATAGTGGCATAGAAATTTAAAAACAAAGCAAAAATCTTCTTGATAAAGTTTCATTGTCTATGCAAAACTTCTGTTCTCTCATTTGGATAGTAGTTGATTATGGATTTCCAGGTTTACGTCTACGTGATAATATTAATGATGAAATCTTCAGTTTTTCTTTCTCGTACGTGTTTTTTTTGTTTTTCAATTTTTCATGTAACTACGCAACAAACAAGAATGTCGCAGCACAAAAAAAGATAGCATTCCTATAGGTGCTATATGATGATAATGAAGATGAAGTCTGCAATATTTCTGTTCTTTTTTCTGTTTGGGTCGTTATCTGCTTCACAACAATTTGCTCTTAATACCAAATAACAGTATTTTGATGTGGTTAGGTGGTGAAAAAGCATAACATAACATGTACACCTGATGTACATCACGTACCTATGGTAAGCAAGAAATGCAAAGAAATAAGTCCGGTTTCTTTCGTATGCTTTTAAAGTCGATTAGTTGTGTTTGTTGGTTTTCACAAAATTTTCTCTGCGTATGTTGTAACCCTTTAAAGTTGTATGATTATATTCATAAGCTGCATGCAAATTATGGTGCAAATCCTAAGACATTGTACAGATTCGTTGAATCGAAGCGTAAAACACAAGTGATTCCAACACATATGCGTTGTGGTAAGAAAGATTCATCTGAATCTGTGCAAATAGCTGCTATGTTTGCTACTTTTCTCCAAGAAACGTATTTAGATAAGGTATGCGACGAACCTGTTTATCCATTTGAAATAAAATCGTGTGACATCGTTGACCAGTTTGTTCTTATCGCAGAAGAAGTCTTTGTTCCTCCTTGCATTCTTCTTTAGGCCGCTAATGTTCTCTGTAAGCCACTACCAAATATCTCCAACATATCACTTTCCGCTGGTAAATTCTCCCCGTTATGGAAAATGAGCAGTTTCGGACCCCGTCATAAAAATGGTAACAGACCGGGACATCGCTAAACTTAGTGTTATATCAAAATTATTTGAATCGATTCTAACTAATCGTTTGATCCGTTCTGTTGGCTTGGTAGCTTCCTCATACCAACACGGATTTTGCTGCGGAAAACCATTAGAAATCTACTAGAACTTTCTTATTATTAAATCTTGTTTTTAAAGCTTCTTCCGAATGTAATCAAACTGACGTTATTTTCACAAGACATTTGATAGAGTTAATCACGACCTGCTTATTATGAAGCTATCAAAAATGGGATTTCCTGATTGTTTAGTAAAATGGTTTGCCTCGTACTTCTCGAGTCGCACACTGTATAAAGTTGTCCATTCCGAAATGATATCTGTTACTTCTCAGGCTGACACAATGGAACCATTTAGGTCTTCGTTTGCTTTTTGTTTTATTTACCAACGGTCTCCCAGGTGTCATTCAGCCCAGTAATATTTTAATGCTTGCACAAACGATGTTAAGCGATTCCACTCTATTCGAAGTGTAATGGATGTAGAACTTCTTACTCGTGATATACTCTCGTTGGTGTACTGGAATAGAATTAACCTAATCTCACTGATCCTTTTGAAGTACAAAAAGATGTCATTCTCTATATCATTCCCCGTTCATTGCACCCATTGGTGGTCACAATATTGAGGATGTGTGTGAGTGTGTACATTCATTCTGGTACTTCACTCCATCAAAAAATGAACTCTAATCTTCATATTCAATCAATGGTAAATAAAGCAAAATGTTCACTGGGCTTCATAAAAGGGTGGTCGAAGAACTTTAATCTCTACCTAACCAAGAGCTTGTATGTAGCACTTGTAAGACCTACTGTAGAATATGCGTCAGTTGCTTGAGCTCCAGGCTATTCTTGTCAGAACCAGTTCAAACACCATTTCTCCTTTTTGCTTTGCGTGGACTGAGGTGAAGTAGGTCCTTTCCTCTACCGCGCTATGAAAATCGCTTAAAGTTAATTGGATTACAATACATTTGCTTCGTTCGATTGTTAGCTTTCACAAGCTCGAACTCTTCCAATTAATCATACATTAACGACGAAACTAGTTTCGGCAGATTGTTAAACATTCTGCACAGACTGCTAAGAACAATCCCGATGGACCCACTAGCAGAGTTTAGTTAGTGAAACGAAATATTTCTTTGTTTCATATCACAAAAAAATTTGGCTACGAGTGGTTTCACTGATGTGCCATTCGAGGAATATGCTTTCCGCGCTTCCGGTTGTTTGCCCATCAGTAAACTACGTCAAAATCTTTCCTTCCAAAATTTATTATTCTTTTCAATCAAAAGAAAACTCTTTATAATTATAAGGCAGTCGGTACCGTTAATTTTAAAATATTTGTATTCTAAAATTTTGTAATTTGTTATTGTATTCGTACGAACAATCAAATGCGAAGACTGGCCCCATCTCACCGGGGAATAAGTGGAATAAGTATTAGAAAAACCAAGAAAAACCATTTTGCTTATCTCAAACTGGTGCTCGTCCTTATCGTTTGGCAAAATTCGTTGTATGTCCGTGTAGGAACGTGAACATGATAACAGAGGTGATTGAGGCGACAGTCGTTTGAACCCTTTTAAGTTATAGAACTCTATAAAAAAGACGCTTTTGTGATCGACTTATCTATTAATAATATACGCTGAGGATAACTCTATCAAGTATGATAAGAGAAAGAGGAATAACTAAACATATTTAACTGATGTTTAGCCAGAAAACAAATTTTCTACTAGTTTGTGTAAGTAAGTAAGTAAGGTCGACTGTGTTTGGCTAATGATTCTTTATTTTTTTTAGTTTGCTCCTGCTCGACGACTGCAAGAGATTGCAAACGAACCATCAAAGTTCTTTAAGTCTGTGAAATATGGTGCGACGAGTACCCACTCATCGTGTTCAATAACATCTCTCTTCTCTTCTAAGATAATTTCTATATCTCTTATTTCTCGGGGCCAAAAATGTCATCAATGTTGGAACACCATCCTTTGCTAATGACAACACTATACAATGATATTCACTTGATGCTCTACGCCACTAACGGTTCACAAGGTTACTGGGTTTTTGCGAAGGTATGCAACAGCCAGGAAATCTAACATTTCATCATATGGAACTATTGGCTTTCTGAATGGGAATAAGCTTGTCCGTCTGTTCGTTTTCTTTTCTACAGATCTTGACTTTCGGGATATTTTGATGAAATTTAATATAACGAGATATCTTGGCCCAAAGACAAACACTATCGAAAATGGCTCAGATCGGATCACTATGTTTTAGGAATAACATCCCGCTTTGCGACAATCACTTGCGCTCGATTGTATCAACTTATAGTACTTGAACTTTGATTGCAAAGTGCAGACTCAATTGGTTATGAAGACACTATTGACGAATGCTTATTTTTTTACTGTCGATTTTATCCTTTTTATTTAATAGTTTGTCTTACTTTTACTACTGCCCAGATATGTGGTTTTTGTGGGTTAGTTATCGTTTGGCCTTTTTTTTTTATGAAGCCGTTTCTTTTTTGTATGCGCTAATAAAGGCTGAGAATATCTTCACTTTGTTAGAAAGGTTGTACCACCCAAAAGGAAGCCTCAGAGTACCTATAAAACATATATATATTCTTGATCAACATTAAATTCTGAATCTGTTCATTCTTAGTCCTCCTTTGTGTCTGCCTGTGGTCAACGTACTGCTGGCCGCAAAAATTAACATGTCGGTTTTAGACTTGAGAAGACCATTTCAAATTCTTCTCCGCAATTTGATATTGAAAATTGGTCCAAAGACCCGCCTACTGTATAACAAAAAAAAGGCAAGATGATAAAAATTTCTTCCTATATTCTATGCGTGAGCTAAATTCACTCAATGTACTCAACAGCATCGATATTCCATTTTTCTCCTTCTTCTTTTTTTTTTTTTTTTTTTAAGGCAAAGGAAGTATATATAAAAGTTTCAAACATAGGCAAATATAATTTGCGTACATGTTTGCTTTAGCTTTTCTTGGTACAATATTTACTCAATTGCTCTCTTTTTTTCATTCAAAGACAACTATTAGTTGTTGAAACGGTAATGGAAAAAAAGATTGTTGCTTTTATAGGTTTTCTTTTCCTTTCTAACCAAGCAAAAAGTTTGCAAAAAAAAAACAAGAAAACTAACTTCGACTGTGGCCGAATTTTTTATACCCATCACAACTCTTCTCTTAAAAGAATCAAAAATAAAATAAAAGTCGCTACTTCGATTTTCTATAATATTAATAGACATGGCTAGTTTTATCCCAAGTACAGAGCACGTACAATTTTAAGAACAGGACAGACGGACTTTCCATACAATGTTTACTTTATAATGTATTATGACTACGTATGCATAATAAACAAAAGACTCCGTTTTTTTGCTTTTAAAAACGGAGGTTGTCTCACACGTTGCTTTGTATTTTCGACTAGTCCTGTGACCGATTTATTTTTTTTTCAGTGCCAACCTACTTAGATTTCAGTGTTTATGTGATAGACGCTATTTTCATTTTTGCGAGAACGGTCAGCCCAAAGATTACACGGATAGACGTAGGGACATGTTTAACAGTTATAGAATTTGATTCTGACCGAGAATATTTGTATAGACTTTACAAAATCTCTGAAGTTTACTTCTGGCTGTTTCAAGCGTTTTGACAAAGTGAATATAACCGCTTTCTTCGGTATCGGATATAAAAAAAAACATTCCATGACTGAAATGTGCTTTCCAGAGGCAATCATCTTAACGCGGACAGAATTTTTTTTTTTTTTTTACTTCACTAAAGTCAATTTGATACGAAGGTAAGATACCTGAAATAATTCTTCAGGAAATTTAAAACAAATTCTCTGTATGGCTAATAATAAGCTTGAATAAGTTTGAGTATTTTCCAGTTTCTGCTTTCTTCACTTGATTGAAGAGTTCATGTTAGGGCTTCTCATTTGTATTGACAAATTCAAATTATCATGTCCAGATGCAATAAAACCACCCTCTCAGACATATGCAATTGGCTGTTTGCCGCCATGCACTCATTTACGTATAAGATATAGCATCGTATGCTGGCCATAACTGAAGATGTTTCCTTTTTTACATTAGTAGTATGCGTCTCACCATAGGCTGGGAATGTATGAGTTTTCTTTTTCTTTTGCGGCACCCAACAATATTGAGTCGTGCAAAACAACGCTTGAAGCTCACTCTAATTAGGTTAACGTGTGAATTCACAGTTGCCGGACAAGTTTACTAGATATAGCGCAAAGTCTCTTTATTCAGTGGATTTAAAAATATTGTTTGCTTTCATTCATTTTGATCATCTTTTCACTTGAAAAAGGCATTTAATGAGAAAAATTGATTCAAAATATTCTCCATCAACTTGTTCCCATTAGTCAACAAAGCGATACCGTGTAGAAAGAACTTATGTTGGTTTGGTAGTGATCCAATCATCGATGTGCAGCCGCGCATCAGCTAAGCTTGCAGCATCGACCTGAACATGTGGTAATGAGAAGGCGCCATATGTGGTGAGCACGCAAAACTTGCCGTTCGAAACATAACAGTGTATCCTCGAAAAGTCGTGGAGCAAGTATCCAAAAAATAGCATTTTCAGTCACCACTTTTGAAACTAAAACCGACAGTAGGGAGGCGATGGAGCGATATCACCATAAACTTATGAAAGTGTTCGGCAGCAGATTTCTTGAAATTAAAGAACAAAAGTAATAAAGCTAGAAAATGCAATTTTGACCGCTAAATGATTATCATCTGTACACGCTGAGTAACGCGATGATATTAAATGGAAAACTGTTACTTTATGTAGAGGAAGATCAATTACTTTATCACTTTCGCCAATCAATGTTCCTGACCAAAATAAACGCAAGCACCTATTAATACAATAGTAATCCCCACGAACGCTCAAAAAGCTGTCTCCGGTCACAACCGATGGCCAACTGGACACACTTTTCTTGTCAACACATCATATGTAAAATAAATAACTGGACTCATTACCTGAGCATAGAAGCGGTCGGGTTCTGAATGAAATTAATTTAATCGAACATAAACTGTCCTCTTGTTTTCATCTAAACACAAAAACTTGCATAGTCATGCAAGATACAGAAGTTATTGCATTTAGATCATGCAGGTCTGTTCATGTGAACATGTTTTCTTAGCTTAGCAGATACATAACTGAAATCGGAGCAAAACTTCATGTCAACATGACCGACGCTTAAGAATACAAACTTTGTTTACCTTCCTGTGGAGAATGGAATTTCGTGATACAGGTTTATATCTTCAGTCGAGTTACAATGATATTCTTGAGACGGTTGACCGCGTTTAAACTATAGCCAAAAATCAAAACCAACCTAAATCAGGCGAACAGGACAGTTGAGCATCGACATTTCTGGCGAATTGTTTTGAATCTCTGATCAAATAGTCTTTGAGAAGCGGAATTATCGCCAGATGCCTTTAAGGCTCCAATGAACTTCCAAAACCGATTGTGCCGATCCAACTAATGTCTCTATGATATCAACAAAATCGCTATTTGCCCATCGTAAAACGTCAAAAGATGGCCAGAAGAATTTCCTTTCCAAACTTTCATGTTTCGATTTGAAAACATATGCAAAAAATTAACCAACGCCATGCCAATTAGCAAAGAAATGACGTGTAGATTAAAATATTTATGAGAAAACCTGATGTCAAATATTTGGTAATTCCTTGAATTATTCATAGAGGTATGTACAAATGTATGTACAAGTGTAAAAATATACTCACTAACATTCTTAGTGGGATATAATACATTTTAAAATCTAACCGTTAGCGTGTACCGAAAACGGTACATATGTCATGGGAATGACATCCGCTTGCAAGGAGATTAACAGGGAACATGTTAAAATATTTCAGTATGTAATAAGATGAATTGCTTTCATCCGACACTTTTTTATTGAAAACTTGCAAAATGATGGCTCCAATGTTTAGTAAAGTAAAACTATTTTCCATCACTAGCGACTTGTTTTTTCACTTTTTCTCGCATCATCGTTCAGATTTACCCACGAGAAGACCACTCATATACCATGAATTGTCAATTGTGCCAATCAGAAGACTTACGCGAGGTTACTACAGAGGATGTGGTAGCATACCTCGGTTCAGCGTTTCTAGGGTTCAATAGCGGAAATTTGCCTAATATAACCGAGCGTCGTTATAGTGTTCCCATCTGGCTTTACTAACATCACCTAAATCAAGGTTTTCCTTTGAATCAAACAGGAACGTAAGGTTTATTCCAAACGCGGTTCTTATCACGCATAAAAAAAAATATTATTCATTAAAATTTAAATAACTTAGTTTTTAAATACAAAAAGGATGCAGGAAAAGCAGAAAGAAATTTATTAACGGTGCCTCTTAGTTGAGAGCTTCATATTATTTAATTTGTTCTTCATCCACTCAACGTTCATAACATTTTTATTTATTTTGCATTTTTCCTTTTCTGATTTATGCAAAGAACAAAAGATACAAGAGTGCAAAGAGGATAACTCGATGTGAAACTTAAAACGCATCAAAATATATTAAAAAAAGGTAAGTGCTGTAATAAAACTCCAACGACAACTGCGGTTGAAATTGACGACCACACACATTGTGCGATAAATATCCCAACGCATGCAATAAAATATTTGTTATTCCGTCATGCGATAATAAAATATTAGTTATATCAACCATTACCTGCTGGGCGTGCTGAGCTCTCATTTATTTGTGCATGTTTAGTGAGAAATTGGTTATATTCTCACCCAGTCAAAGAACCGCTACAACATACATCTTTATAATGAGTTAAGGAAAATTTCATGGCGTTTCTTAGCCAATATTTCGCATACTTTGAATGGACCTTATGCAACCGACTATTTTGATCGATACCCTTTTGTCCTTTGTAAAACATTTAATCCATCATTGCAGAAGTTCCGCACGAGAAACTAAATCATATGATTTTCACAGGCTTTCTCCGAAGTCAGGTTTAAACCTTTCAGAGAATTGTGTAGAGAGCGAAAGAAACGGTAGTTGGA
Organism: Glossina morsitans morsitans; assembly: GCA_001077435.1. NCBI lineage: Eukaryota > Metazoa > Arthropoda > Insecta > Diptera > Glossinidae > Glossina > Glossina morsitans. Next base: position 18,365 of record CCAG010010625.1, on the reverse strand, counting down.
TGTGGCAGAATATACTTCTCAGCTAAGCCATTTTAGTCTAAAAGATACAGGCAATTTTTCATTGCCATTTAAGAAAGCGACGGCTTCTCTATTCTTCACTTCTCAACGATTAACTGCAATTGGATGCTCTAGTTGGCGGTAGAATGTAGAGCGTAGAATCAATGGCCAAACCACGTTGCAAGAGCTGATAAAGCACGATTCCCTTTCAATTTCGCAAAATAAAAATCATACCTGCAGAAGACGTTAACCCAAGCTACCATTGGTTCAGTTCCATCGATCTTGGGCCATTACGTCAACATTGCTACCGTGTACAATCCACTTTTCTTCGCCTATTATCTAAATCCTTGAAAGTAGTTCGATTTCACTTCATATCCGCCGTTAATTCGTGTTGTAAACTGATATTGTAGCAAGTATCGAGTGTCTGTTTGCATCCAGCCTTCTGCAACTCGTTTAAAGCTGTTTTTCACTATAATGTTAAGCTCGCGGCGATGTGACGAGATAAAATCTGCAGGTTCTTGTCAATTTTCGGAAGAATTTTATTAATTGTATCAACGATTGATCGATCAGAGTGTGATGGCTACTTACACTCGTGAATTCTAGATCCATAAATAGCAACTTATTTGGGGGTTACTAAATTTGTTAACACATCTTCACAATATACGCAACAAACTTCTCACAAATCTAGTAGATGTGCCCTTTTAGTCGACAGGGTATTGTAAAATTTATTACAGAGTTTTTTTGGAATTTTCGCCCACTTTCAAAAGGAAAATACTTTCGAGTGACTTGACAAGTACATGAAAGTACTTCAAAAACTGTACGGGCATGCTCGCTGCATTCGAGAGTTTTTTGCCTTTCCAATTAACAATTGCTCTAATATACGATTCATTGTCTGCCTGAGCAGTGCTCGGAATCTTCAAACTATAATGAAAAATTCTTTCTCCGTTGGATAGCGTCAAGAAAAACTCTTTCGCACTCCTAACAATAGCAAGTTAATAAAGTTAATGTTTTTGTTGTTGCAGAAAGACTTAACAACGATCACACTAACACAGTTGACAAATTAATAACTTTTAGAAACTAGGTTCGTGAAGTAACTCATTTATCAAAGTTTGCAAACATAATCTCTGCCTAATAAACGTATGCATTAACATTAGCAGGTATAAGCACAAAACACGATGATGTAGAGAACATTACTAAGAGACAGTGTGCACCATTGTTTGATTAAAGCATCATTTTTTGCTCTTACTTGTTTTTAATATAATCAAACGAACTACGCAAAGGATGCTTTTATTAGTTTAAAACTTAACAACTCGTACGCACACAAGTAAGTGGGTATATGTACATTGTGTTTTTGTGCTCCTTAAAAAGTTCATCAATGACATTCAACCGTGCAACGTTTCACCCTTGACAGAATGGCGTTTGTAGTTCTCATAGCCGCTATGGACAAACTATAAATATGCTAATGACGTTATATGCTTTGTGACATAAGCTTAGTAATACGTGCCTGTCTACATACCTAGTTTTTGATGTTCTCTTTGCTTTAAATTTATAAATTCTTCTTATTATTGATGATTTCGCGTTGATACGTTATATTCGATCGAAAAGTGGAATTTCACAAAATTACTCTGTCGTCAAAAGGCTTGAACAAGCATTTTCATAAAACAATGTGAAGGGTAGCGCCTGGTGTACCCTGTTTGAACACGAATTTTAATAATTCGTATTAAGCATCAATTTGTCCTATTCAACAATTCATAAAAAAGGATTCATATAAACTGAAAACCCTATAGTAAGACTCGGCCCACCATTAAATACTCTATACCATTTTGTTTAATATAGTTATTCATAAAGCGACTTTCAAAGTAAGGCTGTATATGGTCGACTCGAACTATTTTTTAGTAGTGTTGCTCAGTGAGCCAAAACACGTCGGCGTAATATATTTCATCAAAACATCTCAAAAATGGAGACCTTTAGTTTAAAAACAAAAAGTCATCGAAGACAAACGGCTAGACACATGGACAAGCTTAAATCGAGCCAAAACTAATTCTTAATCGATGGGTATAATAAAGGGCGCGTCTATTTCAAATTCGCATACATGCGCACAAACTTTACATACCCTTGTATCACAAACGGTGTAGGGTGTAAAAATAATTTTTTTTTCGCCATTTTGAATACGACATTTACTCTTGACTTGATTTAGTCGGACTAAAGTCGGCTTTTGTCTTTAAAACTATTTTCAATTTTCAAGAAAGGAAAACCCGCTTTTGTTCTCGTTTTTAAAATAAAAATTTATTCAAAAATATAATTAAATTCATTTTAAAAAATAAATACTAAAAATAACGTTTTTAATTAAGATAATTTTTAAAACATCTTTCAGGAGCATGGTTTAAGTGATCTCAATGCGTTGAAATGCGTTTTCCAGAGAGTCGGAACAATATTGTGAGTCTGCATCCAACATAGCATCACAATTGCTGTGCATACTGAACGGTTCATCGTTCAAATCAGATAAAACCGAATTATTGCCGTTAAATCGAAATGACAGTTCGTCTCTCTCTGCATTGCCACGTTGTTCAAAATTGAACTTCGTTGAGGGCCAGGCAAACTGGTCACGTCCTTCCAACCCATTACTGTAACCCGTTTGCAAGCCGATCAATTGACTCCAATTGCTTTCTAAGGACAAAGGTTGCGTGTCTAGTACGAATTCGGGTATTTTCGAGAAGTCCACGTGATCTACGCCAAAACGTAAAAGTCCAGTCTCCAAAACTGAAGCGCTAACGAAACCAAAGATTCGTTTTATTTTCAAGTCATTTAAAGGTTTGCCGCTAAACGGTATTGCTATATTATCGGTAGCGAACCAATAGTGCGATGATAGCTTCGGCAAGGACAGGCGACTTTCATTTTGGGTTGTTTCATGTACCGAAAACTTGTAATTATCAATTCCGAAGTGTACTGTTTGATTTTTGCCGCTTTCCTGACAAAGCATATCATAATGACAACGCAGCTTTTCCGATTCAACATAATATATATCAAGAGTTAACAAAAAATCTCCTGATTTTATCCAAAATGTTGAGGTCTTCTTGGCATTTTCGTCGGAGAATTGTTGTTCCGATATTGAAGAATCTCTAGGTAAAGTGGACCAAACATCATAGTGTTTTGAAGATTGGGTGCCGTGAATTGCTTGCGTGACTCCTAACGACTCCTGAAGCCGGGGCTCGCTTTCATGAACACTAGACTGGCGGTTTTTAAGAGGAAATCGCACAGAATTGATAAAATTTTGTTGTTTGTCTTGATGCTTCCGACTTACTTTTGGAGTTGAGAGATTAGAACGATGCTCGACCAGTTTGTCCGGTGAGCTTGTTTGATTATTCGAATGTCTGGACAAGTCACGTTGAATTGGAGAACTGTTAAAGGTAATTTCTGAGCAAAGAATTGGTGGTCTGGAACTGTTGGCTTTAGAACCTTTAATCGCTTCACTCCCGATAAGAGAGCAGTCTTTCAATTTTTCTTTGATAAATCCGGAAATTTTAGAAACGTTTTCGACAAACAAGTGTTCAAGTCGCGAATATCTCGTCGCCGGCGTAATGACATTTTCGGTATCTGTCGTCTCGCCTTCTGAATTAGGTGTCGATGTCAAATTTCGACTTTTTACAGCATGGGCCGCTTCGAGTTTATGCAGCGAATAAGTTTCGCACATAAAATGTTTTTGTCCTTCAGTAGATTTGCTGACAAATACTACATCGTTGCTATCACATTTGTTCTCGGCGAAAAGTTTTCTTTTTGTATTCTTACTTTCCGCAAACAATTTCTTAGATTCGTTTGAAGTGGAAGATTCAAAATCGCTGTCCGAGTCTGAGCAACAATCAGAACTTTCCTTTGCACGCGTGGGCGCGTGATACGACTCCTTCTTGCTTGATAGTGTTGTTTCTGGCGACGTTAATTCGAAATCATCTTTCGTCAGGTTAAGAGAGGAAACATTATGGTGTTCGTTCTGTGAATCATCGCTGGTTTTCTGTAAATAATTGAACGAGAAATTTATAATCGCATTCTTCGCTTTTGCAAGAAAATCTCTAACACTTACCTTGGCTAAACTTGATAAGTCCGATTCAATTTCTGTTCTTTTAGCTTTACTAATAAAGGTAACGTCCTTTGATTCAATCTTTTGCGAGAAATCCGGGAACGCTGTAATTTCGTTTGCTGCGACTCCATTGGAGTCTTTTTTCCTCTCGTCAACGCAAACGATTGGTTTTCCTTTCGAACAATCATTTTTAAGTTTTTCTACAGCTTCCTCTAAGTGTTTATCAAAGGCGTATTTTTGCGAGACCATAAAAGATTCCGACGCATTGCTGTTACTTGGTGAAAATTCACTTGCATTTTCAAAAAAATTCGAATTAAAAACGCTCCTATCTTGGTCTTTCAGCCAACTATGGAATAGCTCTTTCCATTCCTGATTTCGAAGCAGTGCCCCATCGCCTTGGGGCATATGAGAGGTATTATTTTCATTGGGTGAACTATTACACATATCCGCATTGCATTGTTTACGGGAATGTGTGTCATCTTTCAAGTTTTCCACATCAACGTTGGCTAAACTTGTAGATAGGGACCTGCAGTCATGATTTTGCTCAGCTTCTTTTGGAAATTTCTTAATATTGACAGTTATCTTTAAATTTTTAGCAGTTGTGAGCGATTCAATGATTTCACCAACTTCCACAGACGCTTTACGCCATGAGTGCGCGTCGATTTCGTCCATTTTTTCCATTAACTGTATTTGGTTTTTGGTTGAAAAGTCGTACCGAGTTAGGCGACATCGTTTTTCATATTCTTCTACTAAACGTTTAACTGATGCTTGCGATACTTTTTCTTGATGACAACTTTCTATATTTTTATATGCACAGTTTGCATTCACTTTTAACATGTCCTCGATGAATTTTGTATACAAAAGAATTTTATTTTTTACCGAAAGTTGGCTAAAATCTTGCTCGCTTAAAGGATGCTGAAGCTGAAGTTTTTCATTGCTATTATTTAAGGATTTTGCATATTTTACCACTGGTGGTTTTCGAGCACATTTGCTTATTATTCGCTTATCATCATGGAGAACATTATAATCGATTTTACGAATGGGTTTAAATAATAAGGGTTTCGGTAGCGGCTCTCTTTCTGGCCGATGTTCGTTAATCAATTTCCCAAATTTTGTTATTTCTCCTTTCTTACCACGAGCAACTTTGGAGATTTTCGCATCAAATAGAGAAATGATTTCTTCAATTTTGGATTTCTCCTCAATTTTTTCATAGTTCAATTCGGTTGCTTTAGCCAATTCTTTCGGTAATTTCATCTCGAAATTTCGCTTCAATTCCTCTACACGGGTGTACACTGGTGTTAAAAAGCTTTTTACCATTTTTAAAAATATATCACTGAGCACTTGCAAAATTGAAGTTAACGCACAAGGTTTTATTTTAAAACTGTTCCCTTTACAGTTATTTGAAAGCCTTTTATACACACCAACAGGTACCTTTCATTTGTATGGAATTCTTGTGGAAATTCAAAGACTTTTCTTTACCTATTATTTAACGAGACCCATTGTTAATTTTTTGGTTTGTCTATGATTTGCCAAGAACCTGCTGTTCTTTCATTAGGATTATAGTTTACATTTACAAAATTCCAGTAATTTCCAAAGTTTGTTTAAAATTCATTTAGCGTTACATACAAAATGTATAGGAAGAGAGTAAGTGGACGAGTTTTTATAACAATAATATGAATGTAACTTTTTTCATAATTTTATATACTTGTGTCTGTTATTTTACCAGAAATAATTTCAGGTATTATTTTAGATCTATTTTGGATTATTTACAGACTTTATAGAAATTAAAATTAAAAGAATTTATTCGCTATACGCGTACATTTAGAAATTTATTCCCATAACTTCAAATGAACGATTGTGGACAAAATATTGTATTTCTCTACCGCTTCCTTGTTCCTGTCAATAGAAATTAATTTGCATGAATTTTCAATTATGTACTGGATTATAAAGAAAGGAATTGCTTTTTATCACATAACGATTCTGTTTTTGTAGAAACGGTTACATAAGAGTGGCTGCAGAAAGTCGAAATATTAAAGACTTTTGTCGAGAAATTGTGAATATTGCAATTTTTTTCTTTAAATTTTGGCTAATTTTAAATTTTATATGGGGAATGGTCGAAAAAGTCAAGCGATCCAAGTCAAGTTTTCAATAGAGTTCGTTCTTTGTCCAAAACAGGTCAAAGTACAAAATTTCACCAAAATGTCTCAACAATTGGCAATCTGTGGGTTGCAGAATAATAAGATTCCAGACGGACAGACAAGCCTGGATTGATTCAAAATGATTTTCTGGGTGTTACATACGTCTGGGTGTTACATACAAGTATTCTAGGATATAAATGTAAAACCATTTAGTTTACTTGTAAAGGTTTTTATTTTGATAAAACGGCATTACTTAATTGATTAGAATCGTGGAGAGCTAGAACACATTTTGATAAATCTTCAAAGTTATTTATACATTTGAGATCCTTACGCTTATTATTGAATTCGTCAGCATCAAACGGTCTGGTGATTGCCGTAGCTAAAATCAATTAAATTTACATGTATAAACATAAGTATGTAACGATTTTTTTTATTATAGAGAGAAAAAAACTTACTCCTGCGCAAAGTGAAACCTTCTCCACGGTATTGTTTAATTTCCTCATCTTTTTTCTGTATTATTGACTTAAGTCCCTGCACTTGTTGTCTATAACCGTCAACAGCTAGAAGCATTGGTACAAAAAAATTCCGTTGAAACTGTAAAAGAAATTTGCAAAATTTGAAAATGGAATAAAATATTTATTTCGTTATTTTGTAGAACTTCCTTACTTCTTCTGGGCATGCTTGGGTTAAAGACCATTCGAATTTAAATGGCAATTCTTCTATACGATATTTTAATTTCAATAAACGTTTATTTACTCCATCACTTATGTTTGTTTGCGCCAATTCTTCTACAGAAGCTTGTGCTACATCGCCGTTTAATAAAATATTTTTCACGAAATTATTATATTCCATACGTTTGTTCAATAACTGCGATGTTAATAGTTGGAGATATGGAAACATGTAAGAAATGAATATATCCCTTATCGTACGGCGATGAAACGAAGGAAAAAAAATTTCAAATACCTCAACTTTTTGTTTGATTTCGTCATCCGTTAACATTGCGAACCAGCACTTGTTTAGAGAAAATAAAACGCATATCATTTTCTCGTCGTCGGTTAAAGCACAGTTTATGAAAAACTTTTCATCGGATATTTCCAATTTTTTCCACATATTTCTAATCAAAAATTTGTATAGGTTTTCTAGAACGCCAAACTTTTCGATGATTAACGTCAGTAAAGCCAAGTCAGAGTGTCTTAGAAAGTGTTAAACCACAAATTTAAAGCATTCAGTTGTAGAGCAAGCAAAATAAAAACACAGAAATGGAACAAATTGGATTGTCAAATATGAAAAGAATAAGAATACATATTAAAAAAAAAGCTCAGCAAAACGAAAGCAAATGTAAATATTTTCTTTTCATAACGCGGCGAAACATCTGTTGTTGACTCGCTGAACACTTAAGAAGGGAAAACAAAGATATTTTTAATTATTTTTCGAAATTACGTTTGCCTTTCCAGCCTGCTTTGCGGAAAAAAAGAAAACTTGAAATAACGTAGAAATGTTCATTATTTTATTTTACTGACGCGTGTGAAACTTTGAAACAATTAAGGCCTATTATAATAGATTACAAAAGGAAAGATAATTAAAATTAAAGAAAATTATGTTCGGTCGTGATCGAATCTTTTATACTCATCATCGTTTCCTTAAAAACGACAAAAAGAGGTAAAAGAACTAGGGTTTCAGGCTCTAGAATAGGGAGTAAGCGAGGCTGATTTTTTCTATCTTCAATATAAAGGTTTTTTTTCGCATGGGCTGTGAACATTGTAGACGCGTCCTTTGAAAAGCTTAAGTCACTTTTCAGCTTCAGGTAGTTTACGTGGTACTGGAAAAGTGTCCTTCGATCGATTAGGTTCATTTTCAATACATTTCAATCTGTGTGCAAGAACTTCTGTTTCAGCCAAATTTGAAGTCGATAGCTTTATTTTTGCGGCTGCGAGAATGTTTAGAACACACATCACACAGTCGGACAGACAGACATGTGTAAATCTATTCAGGACTTGATGCTGACCGAGGATGTTTATAGTTCGTGGGGTCCCTGATGCTTCCTTCTGAGCATTACAAACGTTTTGACAACACGAATATGCCCATCGTCCTTCGATGACGGGTTTAACTAATCAGTTATGTACCCTATGTAACAATTTTGCAAACCTTCTTGTAATGTGTGCATATAATAACATGCGCTCACAAAACAAAAAAAAAATCAAAATAAACAAAACAAGTGGCACGTTAACAAAATGACACATGTCACATACACCGAAAACGTTGACCTGCGATAAGCACCGTATGTCCCAATAATAACAACTGCTTACGTTAAGAACCTGTTTAAAATTAATTTTAAGCTTATCTAATAAATAGTGGAGATATTGTAGGAAATCATTATTATAAGCGGCAAAAAATCTCAAAAGGAGGTAATTCCCTTGACAGCTTCCCGCTGCGTGGATCTTCGCAAAAACATGTTCTGTTTTGACACATGAATTGATTTTGTCATATAATAGGGATACCTCATATTGAGTAAATACTGGTGTTCACGAAGTAATGGATTTAGCGGAAAATATTTAAGCAGATTGTTCAGACGATATAGGAATTCATGTAGGAATATCATTTTCTTTACACTCTTTATAGTGCCTACATATTTACGCAAATCATAGAAAAGTTTTTGTTATCATTCAACGGAAATATACTGCGTCAATAAAAACTCTAATCGGGTTGATTATAAAATTGAATGAAATGTAAATAAATTTTGCCAAATAAAGTAAATTAAAAAATGTCGAGTTGTTAAATTCATTTGTTTGATTCATATTAACTTCAATTGAAAGATGAGACGGCCTAAAACAATATCTATGTGAATCTACTTAAAAGCTGCAATGAAATGATTTCGAAATTGCGTTTCTATTCAAAATTATAAATGTATGACATCACTTAATATCTCTTCGGCCTGACACATACATGGCAATACAGTTGATAGACTGATGATTACTGTATAATGCTAATCTTCTAACGGCACGTGTCATTGTTGTGGGTGTCCATGCAACTTCGCCTAAAATTAGCAAACTATCCACACATTTTTTTTTTTATTAGCAAGAGTCGCTATAACGACTCCAAGGCAATACTGATTGTAAACGGGACATTTTCCCATCAGAAAGCAACGCAGAGACTGTAGCTTTTTTCCACTATGTTGAAAACCGCAACAGTAGCTTCACTCAAACAACTCTAACTTGTAAACTAATTGTCTGTCAGAAATAGTAAAGGCTGGCACTGCCTAGGAATCATACGAGTCTGTGGCCATTTTGATTTATTGAGTGCTATGCTGCTCGTGCTTAGAATAGTTTGTATTAAGCAATAATACGGTAATAAATTCTATGTAAATTTATCAATTTTTTATTATGAGAATTGGTTTTATTCTAAAAATAAGAGGAAACTCATTCGGTTTTCCTTGAAATTCATTTAAAGATACGTTTTTGATGAATATATATAGACATATAAGCAGGCAGTGTTTCTTAAAAGCCACACACTTTTTGCATGTAACTTTTGTCGAAGTTGTCCTCCTCCTCCAGTACTCCTTATTTTCTATAAGTTGATGACGGGGACGGTACGGCGTTTAACATTCTTGTTTAAAAACTTAAAAGCGGCCATATCAAAAAAACTTGGTGCAGTGTGCAACACTTTCGGAAAAAGTCGTGCGGCGAGAAGTTTCGTGCCGAAAACGTTAAATGATATCGTATGAGTGGACTTAATTATGGTACCATGGTCATCTAAGCCAAGCTATTAGTATTCTGATGTTAACTTTTTGGTATTCGCAAATGTCAAGTACGTATCGAAGGGCGTGGAGGCGCCGGCAGAAAAGAAATGTCTCGTGGCTGTGTATTTTTCGAAACTGGACAGTGCTGAGGACTGTAGGCGAAATCATACGCACAGCAAGTAGTTTAGTTAATAATATAACTTCTAAAAGTCTTCTCTTTTATGTATTGATTAATTATAATGATATATGCTCAGTACATAATAATATCATAAAACACATGTAATCACCTATATCCAGCAATGGGTTGATATTAAAAGGGGAAAAGATGTGTTCAGCAAAAAATCAATTTTTAGTGCTTTAGCTCCGTTGAATGCTTCCGTTTTTCATATGAATGAATTTCGCACAGTCGTTCATTCGCGACACTATATGTCATTCGAACTATGAAAACAAAGCTTTTGTTTAAATAATCTTTGTTTTGTGAAAATCGCTCAGCATTACAAGAATTGCTCGCGATATTGCACTCATCTCTTCTGGTAAATATAATAAATGCAAACTATTCACTAGAATTCCATGTGATTATCGATGATGGCCGTTGCTTTTTTTAGGTAACTAAATATTAGGTAAATCAAATAATCGCAAACTACAAAGCTTTCAGATTTAAAAATGCAATTCGTAATAAATGATTTATTCATCATATTTCTAACAATCATCATATGTGCCCCTCTCTCAATTCCACAGCGACCTAAATACCTTTACATTAATTCGTTAAACAAATAAATTCTAATGACAAAATCATCTCTAAAGACAAAACGTCACGTGGCTTGTTATGCATTTACTCATATTAAATATTCAATTGCAATTAAACATATGCTTTCTATATATACATGTCATTATAATTTCCAATAATAAAAGAATTCATGATGTTTCCTCATACACGCAACATGATACTTACGCTGGTTTAGGGGTGCATCTATTGAAATTTACTTCAAAACTTTGTGCAGAAGAACTATTTTTTCTTACAATATTGGGTACTGAACGGAGTCTTATAATTAACAAAAAATATGTATATATAAATATATCTATATAAGTTTCGCCTTTTCCTTAAATCATAACCACAACAATGCACATAGCGCTTAGCTGAAAGCTTTAAATTTGATCTTCAATTTTGGATTTTTAAGATTCTCGTGCCAAACGTCCACAATTATTAAAGAATGTATATAAATAAAAAGGACTACGTAAACATGGAAATAAATTTCTACAATAACTTATGCGATGCTGCCAAATATTGCAAAAACCTTATGGCGGTATGGTGTACAATAAATGTTGTATCAGAGATCCTTATGAAATCTACTTACCCCTGAATGTGAAAATCTTTCTTCATTCGAAGATAAGCATTCGGGGCAAAACGTAACATCTGATAATACATTTAACTTTATTACAACGACTAGGCTGACCACCAAGCCTTACTTATATGGAAAGTGGTCGAAAAAGTGGCCCAATCCTAACAATTTCCAACAGCGTTTGCTCTTGAACCAAAACACGTCGGTGTACCGAATTTACTTAAAGTACCCCCGAAATTGTGACCTGTAGATTGAATCGATTCCGAAAGTGATTTTAAGTTCGATCGGTATATTGAAAGATAGGTTTACTCGAAGTCCTGACTGTTACATACATCAATGCAATTTAATATACATTGTACCGCAATTGGTGATGCATAAAAAGTAAAAATTTTTTTAAAAAATCAAGCGGAATTGACTATCACTATAGCAGTAAAAGCGTCAGACCGCCAATTAAATTAATTTTTTTAAAATAATTTTATTACTATTATTATTATAAATTATTTAGACCAAAGATATAAATTCTAGGACAGAGAAGTAAGATGAGCATTCGCAACCAAGACTGTCGACCCTTCTTTTTTTTGAAAAGGCAGACCAGATGGTTAGTCTAGCTACTTTAATAAAGTTGAATATGTGTTGGTATTATGTTTTTAGGGCACTTTCAAGATGTTCATAGGGTTACGCACTCCGAAAACGAATCGTCGAATATTGGAAAGCTTTTGACTTTCACCGGGTATGTATTGAATCTCAAGATTTTGTTCGCCAATGCCAACAGGTGGACTAGATTTTTTAAGGGTCCATTGGTGGATTGCATTAACACGTAAGTATTTTCATTTTTCATCATTGTTGCCGCGTTAGTTTCTTACCTAACCTTGCACCTTTCTTCCGCAGAATTTTGTCCGACTTACTGGTGGACCTTCTCATTGGCGACGACTTCTCAAAGGGAATTCCTCTTTATATGTATGTAAGCACACACATTTGTACTTATTGTGTACAATCTTTAGTCTTTGTTCTTTTGCTTCTAGGGTTTTCTGCGTTGCACGGTTTGTTGTTTCCTCCATCCAAATGCGTAAGTGGAATTGAGATTTCATCTGAAAATTCGGCAGTTACGTAAGGAGAAAAAAGAAGGTATGATTAAATTTCCAAATTATTTCTCTTCAATTGAAAAATCATACGTAAAATTTAAACTTAACTCAAGGGAAATATTTTTTCAATATTTTATTGAATAATAAATTGCAAGATTTTTTTAAAGCATGCTAATTTTAAGTATACATATTCACGCATTAAGTGCTTGATGCACAAGGGGTAGATGAATTAATGTTTACTGTCATACTGTTTCAAGCCATTAAAACATATGCAGAAATTCTCATTCTTACTCACAGATTGCTTTCGCAATTTGCAGCTTTAGAAATGTGAATGCTTCACAAGCCGGTCATTGAAGGAACGCGTAAAGCAAATGAGAAAAGGATTAAAAATATCATTAAGTTAAGTTTTTCTTCCTTCTCAGTATTCGCTCGTTGATGTGCTATAATTGGGTTTATGTAAATTTTTCTTTTTTTGACGCTTATTGAAATGGATGAAAAGCTTTCCCCCATTGAAAGTGAAAAGAAAATGTAAAAATTAAAAGTAAACATACATTAATGAAATTCCGTGGATGAATGCTGCATTGAAGTTGTATGGAGTTAAGCATAAGCATACAGCAATCTTTAGACTACTTGCGAATTTTAAATTGATTAGAGAGAGAATAAAAGACGTTTTTGGAAGCATTTTCTGATGGCCATGTTAGGAACTTTTGCAAAACCTGTGTCCACCTTCCTGTGGCCCAAGGAAGAAAATTTTGAAATTTGGTGAACTTGTATGCTGGCTACTGCATAGCCGAAGGAGTAAGACTCGCGACAGTCGAAGTTCGAGGGTTCGGATCTCACTCCGATAGACAGATAGAGCTGCATGTGCCCAGCTACTTGGGCTTATGCTCGCTTGTCAGCACGTTAAGGCTACAGATATGGTAAAACGTTTTCTTTGAACATTGTTGTTGTTTCTGATCGATGTCCTTCTTAACGATGCCATAGTTTAAGACTCGCCGCTTAGCACATTAAGCCTAAAGATATTGTAGAAGTGGTTTCTTTGGTCCGGAAACTGTTTACTTTGAGCTGTTGCTTCTGGTTGATGTTCTTCTCTATAATGCCTTAGTTTAATTCTTTAATATGGAAACTGTTGCTTAATTCTTCTTATCTACACTCAACACAGTACATTTATGCCAAGGCATTGTCCAATCCTCGAAGTCGCGATGGCTTTCAATACTGTCTTCAAATGAATCGAATCGAATGTATGGCGTCCTCGGAGCGGTCTTTTTAGCTTCTTAAACAGACTGAAGTCACACATTGCTGCATAAGGCAAATAGGTTGGTTGTGGAGCGACACGGGTTGAATTTTTCTTGACTTTTTTTCCAAAAATTTGGGTGTTGTCGAAAGGACACCAAATTGTTTTTTTTTCACAGCAGTACATATTGTTGCAATAATTTCCTTTATGATGCTGTTTGCCCGAAAACATTCTTGACGATCTTGGCATATATCGGTCTGAAAGTATATTTAATCGATTCATTTTATATACGCAAGCGTTGTCCATCATCATATTTTCAATATCCATACCAATATAATAATCCACCGTTGCCAATTGCGTTACCGCAGAGAAAAAATTGTATTAATGACAACAAATTGTACGACACATAAAACAAACGCAACAATAATTTCATTCAATAAACTTAAATATAAAAACATTCTATGAAAAAGTGGTATTACAACTGAAATATTGATATGTCAACAAGGAATGACATTTTTATATAAATGTGTAGTCGGGCACGAGAGCTGTAAGACAACACAAAAAAATATGACTTCATATTATGAATATATAAATAAATGTATGTATGTAACATGCATTTAAAGTAGAAAATTCCGCTACTGTACGACATAAACATGGGACATACAAGCACCCGCCTCTTCACAAAAACTTGATTTAAAATGTTTACGAAAAGTTAAGCCCATGTCGCTTATAATAATTTTGTGTCTTGGTTAAGAATTATTCCATGTACCATTTTTTCAATTGTTTTTTAAAAAAATAGTACGAAATATCCGTTTATTGCTATCAGTCTTTTGTTCAAACAACAACAAAAAAATCGTAAGCGATCATTGAGAAATATCCCGAATGCGAATGACTTCAGCGAGTGGCCTTGAAATATCCGGAAGGGAACTGGCTGCTATTCATTTTTGTGTTCATGGTTGTAAATCTCACACTCCTTGTCCCGTCAAACAATTGGATTTATAAAGCACTTCTTGTCTCTAAGAAGTGGTAGTTAGATCAAATGAGCACAAAAAAATGCAATAGTCGCACATCTCAAATACACAGTGAGTACACTTTCTTATGGTCCACCATCAGGAGGGGTCGACGTTGAGTTTTCATGCTACTGCCCTAGACTGGGTCATACGAATACAAGTAAATTCTGCTTAAGAAATTCTGCTGCCGAAAAAAATGAGGCGCTAGAATTTCAAATGTGGAGAGATAAATAAAGCTGACACATATTGCACTGCCTGTGGATACGGCTGCATTGGATCACTACGTTATTTATATTATTATGTGTTCTCTCGTTTCATTTGAAAATAAGTAAAGAATGATGTGAGTGGGTTTCGAACCCGTGCGCTCGTGCAATGTTGAAGTTCGTTCGGACAAATTGCGCCATCTATTAACACAAATTAGGAATGCGACGAAAATGTTGACCTATTTTCCGAGTAATTTTTTGTACCGCTACTCGATAAATGGATATATCATCGCTCTCGTGTAATGATATAATAATTCCTGCAATTTATGTAACAAATCTACGAAATCTACTAAATTGGTTGCACTCTAAGCAATGCAACTAGCGACCACAAACAGAAGTCTATCTGTGATGCGAAAAGAACGCACGATAAGAGAAGAAAGGTTCGTCGTAATTTTAAAATCCTTGCTATAAATTTTTAACTGAATTTATTCTTAATTAACTTGCATTAACGTTTCAAAAACATGTCAACTTTATACCTCAACAACAATTTTAATATACACTCTACGAAAATGATCAAAGTACTTAATTTTACTTGGCCCTTTATATATTTAGTGATTAGGTTTTTAAAGATGTATTACTGACCGATAGAGGAGGTGATTATGTATTCAATTGTAAAATTGGTTGAATTGCGTCGCTTTCATGTTTCACTTCCCCATCGCACACCCAAGCGCACCCAAGTACGTCAAGACATCCTTTGCTAGAGACATGCTTTATCACACGTAACAAAAAGGTTCCTCGCAATCGTATTCTCGTTTTCTTTGAACTGGAAAAACGCTTATCATTTTGCCACTCACTTCCTCTTTGGTGTTCGGTCAAATATGACTGACTTTCCCCTACATTCAACTTGTCAGCAACCTATGTGTTTTTTAAACTACTGTTCGTGCCAAATATTCGACGAAATGCAACGAAAGGTGCTCTTGCAGCGGAAGACTTTCTCATGTGTTCACCAATTCGTTTCTAGCGATAGCAATTTTGTTGTAGCCAGACTCGAAGTAGCCCAGAGAGTTCCTTTGGAGACAATCGCCAGCAACCTGCTTACATGATTAGATTTTATTGGTTACTGTCCCATCCTGTTTTGTCGCCTGCTTATACGATTACCCCCTTGGTTACCGTTATCCGATCATTCGTTAATATTTTTTAACAATATTTCCTTAATTTTTCATTTTATATATTATTTTATATTTAAGCCTTTAGCTTCTTCTCCTTCTTCTAGAATTCAGCAAACCAAGGACACATAACTTACTAATAAAGAATTGCTAGGGAATAATTGTGAGTTGATAGTGATAGTGAGTGCTTTCGCTTATGCAAATAAAAATTGTCGGCAAAATGCAAGCGTTAACCAACTTGTATGTAGGTAAAAACTTTCCAGCACAAGCACGGGCAACCGCTGGACCGCAGGATTAAGTGGATTAACAAAACTAGCAAGAGCGAATTGTACCATTCGCTATCTATTCTGAAGGCTTCCAAATCCTTGATTCTATATCTGAAATTACAGAAATTGAGGGAATAGTTACGCAGCGATATTAAGGAAGTTTCGAAAGAAGAACAATTGCAAATATTTTCTGAATTAAATTAAAAAATTTTTATTTCCCTTATTTATTCATACTATACATAATATTATATATCAAAATTATAAGGTAACGAAACTATACTTACAAGATTTTAAAACTGCTTACAAAATGTGCAAGAGTGTGTCAGCGCAAATAAAAAAATTCTTTTTCTTAACTTAAATTCAGGAGCGACTTTGGGCCGGTTTTCCTCTTCTTTTGGGGTTCAAATGCGTGTTGATGTGCTTCAGCAGATCATCTTTTCGGGAATACCTTCTTGTGCATAAATGGCATCCTAATGGCGCTCCTGTATGCTTTTCTTTGATGTGGCGATTTAGATCACTCTTTCGATGATAATCTTTTGGACATTCTTGACACTTAAACGCCTTGCCGCTGGGTGCATGGCGTAAACTATGGCGCTCTAAGCTTTCCCTGGTAACAAAGCGCTTACCACATGGAGCGCGACGATACAGGCGCTCGCCCGAATGGGCAACATCCATGTGCTGTTTCAAACCATATATCTTACTACACACTTTATCGCACTTAAGGCATTGAAAAGCGCCATCCGGTAATTTAATGCAGTCGACTGCAGCGGCAGTCCTATGTGTTTGCGTACTTTTCGCATTGTTGAGAGAAGATGGACTTTCACCAAAATCAGCGACTTCACGCTTTCGTTTTTTTGACTGCGAGGCCGAGGTGTCCACGCGTGCCTCATACAAGCGCTTTTTGACAACCCCTCAACTTCTGGTAAAAACGCAGCACTTATTATATCTGCGTTAGAAAAGTCATTGCTGCCGGGATTGTATAGCCCGCCTTCTACGATATTGCAACCTTCTAACGAGCCTTCAGTACTGGTTGGGTATGCATCACGTTGCTGAGATTGACCGCTATCGACCGCTACATGTTGCTCTACTTCGTGAATCGTAGTTCGATAGTCGCCAAGTTTATCTAGCGGTGTATACGAGTGTAATTGCAAGGGTTACCGCTCGCTAATTGCATTAAGGAGTCTGGCGACCAGCTGACCACATGGCTGGTGTCCGTGGCCAACGACTGATTATTTAGCGGCATTAACGTGGATCCTAGATCGGAAGGATGACATGGCCGCTGATCGGTTCCACGTCTCTCCGTATAACCAACAATTTGAGGATTTTGCGCATCACTTTGCACAGGTGTTACTGCAGTTAGTGCAGACGTTGAATCATATTGCTGCACTGGCTCTGCTCTTGCATTGGCGTGTCCTCCAATCAACCATGCATAATCCGTATAGGTATTTGACATATTACCATAGTACTCGTAAAATGGATAGTCTACTGCGTGTGTTTCCATACTAAAATGATATTTTTTTTATGCCCGATGTTAACGCTGTTAGCTTCTCTTTGCAAACTGACTTGCAGCTTTATTAGATTACACTTTTTATACTTTTTCGATAATACGTGGCATTAAAATTATGATTTTAATCCATTTCGAATATTTATATAGATATAGAAATTTTCAATCATTAAGCCGTTGGCCATATAAAAGTGTGAAGAAATGTTATATATCAAGAGATTTTGCGGAAAAAAGGTTTTCCCACGCAAAGTGTTTTGATCGCAGGTACTTTCGCTGAAAAGGTTTTATGACTTTGAAAATAAATAAATAAAGAAATGGCGTACTAATGTCGTTATCACAATTGTGGAAAAAAGTGGAAACTATTTTTTTGGAATTTGGAAAGTTTGATCTCGTACTGAAAACAGAATAATAATTTTAACGCCATCTTTGTTGGGAGACAAAATCTTGTCCGCTCAATCAATCAAACGCAGCACTGTCGTGAATTTTTCGGCTCAATAGTTGCTTCGAATCTTTTATAATATGAGGAACCCTTCATTATCTGAAAGAATTTTTTCTCAGTGCTACGAGAAGATCGATCATCTGTATTAGATAAGTCCCTGATGAAAACGCCATACAAT
>CCAG010010619.1:0-34113 GCA_001077435.1 Glossina morsitans morsitans | reverse complement strand
TTTCTTTCTTGCTTTCGTTTTATTGTTATTATAATAATTTTTTTTTTTTTGTTTTTGGGTTTTTGTCATTGTTTCTCATTTTGATTCTCATCAGTGCGCATTAATATGTAGAAAGAAATTCTTTTTCTACTGTGTTCAAGTTTTATGTTCTTTTACGTTCCTGCTGTTGTTGTTGTTGTTGTTGTTGATTTTGCTGTTAGTGTTTTGTTTGTATTCTCTTCTCATAATCCATGAGATGGTTTTCTAGACGGCAACTATACACCGCTGTGCAAAAATGAGCCAAGCACGGGGCAGTTAATAATAAAACATGCACATATCTGTACAATTACAAACACGATATATATATATATATATATATATATAAACACGATATATATATATATATATATATATATATATATATATATATATATATATACATACATACATACATACATACATACATACATACGTACATACATACGTACATACATACATACATACATACATACATACATACATACATACATACATACATACATACATACATACATACACACACACACACACACACACACACGCAAACAAACACAAACATGAATATATAACCACAGTGTATACGTATAACAATTGATTGAAAATTGGAGTGGAAATGTTGTATCGTCGTCATCGTAGCCGTCGTTTTGGTGCTGTGTGGCAGCCCGAATAAATGAATTTATGTACAATTGCTTATGTGTGGCTGTGTATATGTTGTTTGGTAATGCTTTTAATGTGTTTGTTTGCATTGTGTGTATTTTTGAAAAAAAAAGAAAAAAGAATTGTTGTTGCTTCTGAGGTGGTAGTGGTGGTGGTGGTTGTTGTTGGTTCATACTCTTAAAAAGTTTTTTTTTATATTTCGTTGCTTTTTATTTTTTTTCTTCATTGGTCGTATATTTTTGTACATTTTTTCGTGCGTTATATTGCGTTGTCGTCGTTGTTTTCGTCATTCTCGTCTTGAAATTGCTGTTGTTTTTCAGTTTCAGTTGTTGTTGGTTTGTTGGGCTCTTAATATTTATGACTCTTGAGCAGTTTTGTTTTTCTTGCTTTTGTTCCGTGAAGATTCTTGGGCGCTTTATATTTGTTTGTTTGTTTGTTTGTTTGTTTGTTTGTTTATTTGCTACACATTTATACGGTTTGCCTTTCACGTCGAGGATTTTCGTATTCTCTCATATACATATTGAAGACATTTACATATAACCAATGTGTTCAGTCAGAGTATCAGTTATATCATTGTTTCTGCTTTGTTCCTTTCGATTTGTGTTCTCTTCTCTTCTGCTCCGCACCATTCATTTCGTTTGTGAAAAAAATATATTTTCTTGAGGACTTTGCAGTTTTTATTTTCGTTTTCATTTATTTTTTCCTGTTGTGTTCTTTTTCTGCTTTTTTCGTTCGTTTCAATTCCTAGTGTCGTTTCTACTTATGGTACACTACTACAACAATACAACGACGAAAGTACTCCACGAAATTATCGCTTAACTCAAAAAAAATTAATATGTATATGTATAATATTAATATATATATAAATAATTGTTAAGATTTTATTCATAAATTAAATATTATTTACACCTTTGCTTTGATTAATAATAAGTTTACGTCCATATGTCAGAGGAGCGCTTCAAAAAACTTTGAATTGACAGACTATGGGAGAATTTCTCTGGCACTTTGCTTTTTTTTGCTTTAAAAAAAACTCGCGTTGTGCACGTTACGATGAATTCAATCAACAGTTACATAACGGTGTCTATGGTAATTAACAAAATCGAAAAGTTGTTAATTGAATTGAATTCAGAAAACATTTAACACATTACCAAAAGGCACTCGAGCTGCCCATAAAGCTGCGGATAAGGCAAATGGGATTTTCCGACTTGTTTTTACTTGTTTCTCATAAGCAATTTAGGCCTTTACGCCAAATGTACACCGCACGTATGTCCCCGGTCGAGTAGATATCGTTTATTGTTTAAACACAAGAAAACCCTCTGGCCGAGTCGTAGGAGATGAGAAATAGTACATTCGTTACATAGCTTAAGGTTTTAATAAAAAGTTTTCGCTTATTGAAGAGGACAAAATTGACCCTCTTAAGGATCAATCATTCGGGAACGAAAAATATTAATTTAAATGATAGAAAGTTGTAAGCCTTACAAATTGACATTCAAGTAATAGCTTTTTCGATCGGAAAAACAAAAAAGAAAAATACTACAATCGCCCATGACGCACCATTAAGCACCCTACACCGCTGCGCTTAATAGTATTATTTCCCACAAACTTAATATATGATTGGACACAAGGACAGGGAAGCTTAGATCGATTCAGAAAGGGACTCCGCGTCGATCGATATAATAAAAAGGCGGAGTCTATTTGAAATCCTTCGGGGTATTGCAGATGTCCGCACAAAGTTAATATAGCACGCAAAAAAACAAGACAGACAGACAAGCTTATATAGGTATAATAAAATGGATGAGTTCATTTCTAGTTCCTCTGGGCATTGCAGATATTCGCACAAACTTAATATATTATTGTACATTAGGACAGACAAGCTTAGACCGATTCAGAAACTGACTCGAAATCTATGGTTATAATAAAACGGGCGAGTCTAGTTGAAGCCCTCCAGAGTTACTGCAGACATCCGCACAAATTTAGTATATTATTGTACACTAGGACAGACAAGCTTAGATCGATTGAGAAAATGACTCGGAATGCAGACATCCGAGCATACTTAATATACTCTCCACAGCAAGTAGTGTAGAGCATAATAAACAAAGTATTACTGCAAGGGATTCTTTGAAGGCTTTGTGCCAATCATATGTGTAGTCGATATAAGCGATTGTTTTGCTACAACATTTTCAGCAGCGGAAAATTTTCAGAAAAAGTGTGAGATTAAAGAAAACAATAAGCAACCTTTACATATACAGAGTCGTATATTACACCCCTAGCTTTGTTGTCCGACTCTAAACATTGTGCACAACTAGCTTACGGAAATGCGATTGTGGCGATATTCTTTTATGCGCATCCTTAAAATGACAAATTCTGGATATGTTAGTGAAAATGTCTATAAAATGAATTTTTGGCACGTGCCATCTGCCTGCTTTGGTTTTTTTTATCTGATGATTCTTGATATCATCTTGATGTAGATGACGATGTTGGACGTAATCCGCCTACAATACACTGACATTGACTTTCATAACTCGAATAAAATGAAAAGAACAAAAGACACCTGCTCGTTATGAAACGAAGTCATAGAAAGGTTCAACTGCCGTTTGTGAGATATTTGTCATAAGAATTGCTGTTGGTGCACTTTTCAAGAAAAGATTTCACTTATTTTTAGTGAGTGATTAGCTTTGTGTTTATATCGTTTATATTTTTCGTGATCGCTCTTAAGGCATTTCACCAACACATTGAATATGAATTTCTGAAAGAAAAAGAAGAAGAATTAAATGTATCGATATCCTTACCGGTATTCGGAAAAACTATTTCTAAAGTTCTAAAGAATTGCGTTAAAAACGTGCGTAATATAAAGTGCGATAAGTTTCGTAACATCACATGTCATCAATAGAACTGTAAATCGCTTACTTATGCGAAACATCTTTATATACATATATAAATAAGCCCAATGCATATAGGAGGAGAAGATGCAGCAGGAGGAGGAGGAGGAGGAGGAGGAGGAGGAGTAGTAGTAGTAGTAGTAGTAGTAGTAGTAGTAGTAGTAGTAGTAGTAGTAATAGTAATAATTACCTAATGTACGCATTAGTTGCGATATGATGCGAAAGAATTTTCCTGCGGCGAGAAAGAGATTGACAAGAAGAACCAAGTGGGATAAGAATAATAGCAATGTTCGGTATATACCTGGAATATGTCTTTAAAATAATTGAACTGTGGACTCGTGCACAAATTGAAAATATATTTATTTCATTGTTGAGTGTGTACATATACATATATATATGTATGTATAGTGTTAAATGAGAAAGACGAGATGGCATTTAACTCTGTTCGCCGCTCGTACACTCAATTTTATATATATATATATATATATATATATATATTGTAAGACATGTTGAAAAAATGAATTTCACTAAGGATAGAAGATATGTATTATATTGGTGGATGTGAAACTCCTAAAGACGATAAAACATTCATTACTTCATTTGCTGTATTGTGTGGATGGATGATGGGTCGCGTTCTTATATATATATTTATATATATATTTGTGTAAGCACATACTCGGTGAACGAGTTGATTGTTTGGTTGGTTATGCATTTGGTCAAACGGACAGCTCATCCATTCAACCAAGCAACCGACCGATCCACCGACGGACCGACCAATATTCGATAGATTGGTCTTGCGTATACACACAACAGCTATACTTACACTTATGTCTTGTATTGTAAACGTGCATTAAAAACAAAAACAAAAAAAACAGAAAAAAAATAAAAACAAAAAAAAAAAGTGCTTTAGTTTACTCTGCATATAAATGAAGTAGAGAATAGTGAACAAACAGAGACTCGACACGGCACTAAATCGATAACCACCAGCATAAGAATAGAGTAAAAGGCAACGGCATAGTGTGGTGGATACATATTATACATCTATATGTATAAGCGAGTATGGATACGTCGTTCATATACATGCATAAGTAAATCCAGTGTACAGAACACTTTAAAGGAATGTTGTATTTAACAGAGTAACATACAACTGAAAATACATTCGCCAGACCAGATTCATATATATATATATATATAAGTATATATATATATGAATATGCACATGTAAACACACACAGGCGCACAGACACACGCACACACACATACCATTGACACCACTATGTTTTCTTCTTCTTACAAGGAATATTTGTATACATACATATATGTGTGTTATGCATATATGCAGTATTAAGTGAGTGCCATACCAAGTGTGATCATAAAATTGTAGCCCATCATATGTTAGTGTATGTATATGTATATATATATATATATATATGCGATATGTGTTTAAGCTAGCATACGAGCCTTGTACACATTTATGAATGTATGCATGTAACACACGAGCTAGCATCTTTAAATACATGCACACATGTATGCATAAATCTATACATATATATGTATTTTCTTACATATATTGTAGACAGTTTAGTATGCAAAAAAAACTTGGCAACAACGCAATTGTAAGCCAGAATTCTCTTAACACATCCTACAATCATATAAACGTTCAGCTTTTCCTAAATGTTTAGGGATACAATAGCAAACATACAAACCTATATAAATTCACAGAAAAAGAGAGAGAGAGAGAGAAAGAGAGCGAGCGAGAGATAGTGGGAATGAGAGGCAAAAAGACGAAGAGATGCCATCGAATATGTCTTTTCGTACACCGCCCAAATAAAGGTCAGAAGGACTCTTATTATTATGGACGACATACACAATCATGCACACATACACAGACACAAATAAGGAAAGATATATAGTACACGAACGCTTAGCAGTTAGCCTTCTATTTCTCTAAGAGAAGATGACATATTATGTAGGTATCATTTAAAACTACTTTGTGGACGATGTTCGGTCGCTCAACCATAACCGACCGAAGAGGAAGAAAATTACCTTTTAGGTAATGAAGTTTTGTAAAAAATATTTTAACAAAAAACTCACTTGACAAAGAAAAATATTCATTAATTTAACATCCGGAAAATAAATGATAGCGTAATTAAAATATCCATTGCCGCGCATAATGCGCACACACCTGTACGCATAAAATTCTTTAACATTAACTTAACCTAATGCTTTAAAACAATTAACATTGAAACGACGTTGTTGTCCATTAATCGTTTTGACATTTCCAGTTAAACGAACTCCATGGGCGAGCACAAGGTCTCAATACAATTTCTTTTCCCAGTATAGCTGCAAAAATCAAGGTTATACTGAAATAACCGAATCGTTTATTTACCTGTACAGAGGAAAATCTCAATATCGATGGATGATTCCAAGCAATCCACCCATATTTTATAATTGAAATCTTTTTGCATTGGATTGATAAGACAACGCAATTTGCAAGTAGTAGGTGTACAAATAAATTTTGACACTTTTTTTTTTTTAATAAAATTCAACTTTATTTAAAATATAATTCTTACAAAGCTCACTGATCGATATATTCCTGGGCTTTTGCGTCTGAATGGATAACGCTATCCATTCTATCTATCGTAGAAGGTACTATCGTAGGTAGAAAGTTCCTGCTTATCTGCTAAATATGACTTGCAACGATCCGCACTAATAGTGCTACCTAGAAGGAGGCATAGGTCTGGTAAATATGCCGAAATCGGAAGAAGTTCTCAGCCATATTTGAATATCACTCCTTGGGTTGCTTTTTTTGCTTGCGTTAACGTTCATTGTCCTCATGAATAAAATTTTTGGCGCGAACTGTCGCTTAGCACTTTGCAGCTTATTGTGCGTTTTCACTTCAAGCCAACCTACTCAACTGCATATTGTTTTGTACGCTACACCACTTGAAGTATAGGAGCGTGTTCGAGTTTGTGCGAATGTATGCAACATCAACAGGGAGTTGAGAGAGACTCGCTTTTTATTAAATCGATCGATTCGGAATGACTTTTCGCATCTATCTAAGTTTGTCTGTCTGTCTTGTTTTCTTGTATTCAACCTACAGGTCGCAAGTCCTGACCTGAAATTGGATGCTTACTGAACGATAACTCAAAGTTATATCGTGCAAGCATGAATTTGTAAAATGTCGGAAAGAACGGACAGGTCGTTTACGTCCTATGAAGCAACTAATTTCAATGCCCAGAATATGTTTGCCTTTCCTTTTTCGTTTTGACATTCAAGTCGTAAAACACGTTCTTTCCCTCTTGTATTATTATATAAAATTAAGTACGATTTAAATAAGAACAAATGAGTGCGAGTGTGTCGTTCATGATAAAACCCCTCCCCAATCTCTAATGTCTTTATTGGGAGTTTGCAATGACCCCAGCTCTCGTTGACGTCTGTATCGTTATAAATTCGTCAGCAAATCCAATTTTCTTTTCTCATTTTTATCCAATTCCAATTTGTATATATGAAGATATATTATTTTTTTTTTTTATAAATATTTTACGTAAAAAGGAAAATTCGGGCGAAATGTGGAAGTTGAGCATTGATCTTACTATCGAGAAACTATCTTTTCCTCTGCCAAATAAATCTAAATCTTTAATGAGTAGGCGAGAATGGGACTTGTTCTGAATTTGCTTACAATGTCCTCGCTTAGGGGTATTTCAAGAAATTGCCACAATCGCAAAACTGAAATAAGAGATCGTAAATTTTGTGCAGACATTTCTTGATCAGTTAAGAACAAGGGGCTAAGAAAGTGGTTGTGTGTCAGTATTTTGTGTTAGTTTTGTCTATATTGAGCAGCGTGTATGTGGGCAGGTGTCACGCCTTTTATAATCTTCTTGGTTCTTAATCGATTAAGGATGAGTTCGTGCCAAATTCCAGCTTCTTATCTTCATTTTTGCATCTATCATAATTCCACAAAGATTAT
Source organism: Glossina morsitans morsitans (assembly GCA_001077435.1). NCBI lineage: Eukaryota > Metazoa > Arthropoda > Insecta > Diptera > Glossinidae > Glossina > Glossina morsitans. Next base: position 26,589 of record CCAG010010619.1, on the reverse strand, counting down.
GGATCAAAGTGTTCCATTTTGCTATAAATAGCTATATGTTGTCGACATTTCGAAATGTAGACTATGTGAAGAAGAATTGATTATAGGTATGTATAGCTCTTTTCATATAAACAAAACTCACGAAAAAGTGTTGGACTCTCTTACCTGCTTTATAATCATTTTCTTGAAGATCGAAACTTGGAAAGGTCATATTGACCCCAGCAGTACGTCTAGTGTTAACAGCCACAACAGAGACGGTCTTGTTGGAAAATGTACTTTCTTCTGTATATTCAATTCATATTTTACATATATTCGGTTACATATATTACGGTTACGGTTTACATATATTAGGGTTACATGTGGAGCACTAAAACAGGTCAGAGACTTTGCTGGTGCATATGTAGACTAGCATCCACTTGTTGTTGCTGTCTAACCTAATCAATGAACTCGTAATCGCTGTGCGTGATTATTAAGCTGCAGTTTTTAAGTCAGTCAGATTTTGCAAGCACATAGATACAAGTATTTCGTGAGGCATTAGATAGCTTCCCGAAATATCCAATCCACCACACCCATGAACTGCTTCCATGTTTTGCGTTGAAGCATAGACAGATAGAGCGTTTAAGATCGTTCTAAATGATCCGGTCCCACTAAATTTTCTGATCAATTGATGGTTGAAAAATTCAAATCTTCAAACTAAGTTCATCGCACAAGTAATGTAGAATGTAAAGGTGTAAGCGTCCGGCCGAATACCATACTAAAATTTTGTTGCATTGCATTCAGCGTAAGGCACGTGGACGTGCTTGTGGATGAAATTGTATTAAATTACTAAGAAATCTTTGATGCGAATTTTGTGAATGTCACCGCCACACGCACCTACCCACAGGCGAAAGTAAGAAGAGAAAAATACAGACAAAATTCAACTAACTCAGAAGCACATGCTTATTAGTTTTTATACGTCATAACTTATAAGATTCGTTGCTGGTCAATTAAAAAAATAAATAAATAAATAAATATAAATAAATATGAAATAAATAAACACGTAGGAAAGTTCTATTAGGCGGGAGACGAATCTCACATACCCAACACTATGTTTTTCGCATTCGACTCTCCAAGTTCTTTTATTCGATACCCATATCGCCGGTATTATTAAGCAAAAACTAACCCATCAGGTCCAGGTGTCTAGCGTGTGATCATTTTAGAATGAACCCCTTTTTAGGCAGAAAATATATCTTCATTTGAGGAGTTTTCTCAACATTCGGTTTTGTTTGTCTCATGATCAATAAACATAACACCACAAAAAAGTAAGAAAAATAAGATTTAATCATTTTGTGTGGACGTGGCGCACATTTTTTTCCATTTTGCCACGTAAGGAGTAGAATGCTTCGTACAGTAAATATGGGAAATTCCACATTCCTTCTAAATTTTATAATATTTGAGTAAAGAGCAAAAATACCCAAACTTTTGTTAAGAAAAAAGGAATTGCGTTCTGTTAATGCTTCACTGCGGGCTCTTGCTCTGACCAATTTGGCCCATTTTCAATACCAACCTGAGTGAGTGCAGAAACTTCGAATGTTTTTAGTTAATTTGAAGTCCATATCTTCATTTTTGCGACCAGGAGAGTGCCAACAACAAACGCCGTACAGACGGACAGACATAGCTTAATCGATCCAGAATTTCATGCTGATCAAGTATATATATGTACTTTACAGGGTCTCTGAAGCTTCCTTTCGGGTGTTAGATATATGATAAAAAAAAAAAAAACAACATGAGTGCAACCCCATCCTTAACTAGATAAAAAATAAATAATAAAAAAAAAAAATGAACAAAAGCGAAACAAGAAAATAATAAACAAATAAAGCAAATGAATTAATTAATTGGTTACGTTAGAAAAAAAAAGGTTTAATTTTTCTTAATTTTCCTAAAAGAATATTCGTTTGTTTTTTTTTTTTTTTATATTCAACAAAATAAATAATATGAACTTCATAAACCTCCACATTTTACGTTAAACACTTAAGAGTTGTAGTTGTACAAAGTTATAAAAGGAGCGCATACACAAAAAAATAAAATGAAAAAAAAAAAGAAATTCCCCGTAAAAGTTAATATAAAGCAAAAACAACGGTATCATCATCAACATCACCAATCAACTAACCACCCAATAATATATAGCAAAATACTTGAGAGGAGTTGTGTGACGACGACGGCGAATGCAGACATACATCATCGTCATAACGCATAACATTGTCGGTGTTTTTCGCATGCAGATGTTTATTATGTGTGCATGATTGTGCGATGTTAAATGTGTGTGCGTATGCAATTTATTTCACTTCTCGAGGGCATACGAAAAGATATTAGTGTTTGTGCCATCATTATTAGTAATATATGCACATTAGTACTTACGTACATACGTACGTATAAACATATGTCGAAATATGAGAATATACGGTCGCTATGTATATGTACATGTCCATTCATCCAGACAATCAATCTAGCGTATATATGTATATGCAATAGTATATATGTCCATATATAATATTTCTACAAAATTTTACCAGCTATTCATCGAATGCCCATTCTTCGCTATACATCTATGCGTATACATATATTTATATGAATATGTACAATACATATCTATGTGTGAATTAATACTTGCATGGTAGGTTAACTTTTTTTGTCTCATTTGACTTCGATTTGAAATTGTTTCTGTTACCCTTACCTTACAGTCGTCGTCATGTGTATATCTATATATCTATATATCTATATATATATATATATATATGGACGAACATACATATGTGTGAGTATGTTTATTTGTAAATATAAATGTACTTTTATAAACGAACGTAAAATATTTCCACTGTCTCCTTCTGTTTGGTGAAGCGGCATCAGCACTAACAATTCGTAACGACTCTAGCACCTTATGTTGTTGTCGATGCGAGGAGGTTGAGAACAGAACAGAACAACACAGAACAGAACAGAATAAAACAGAACAAAAAAAAAAACGTACATATTGTGCTGTGTACAACTTTAACAACAACAACTACAACAACACTGGAACAACAACAATAACAAGAACAACACAAATAAAACCTTTACAGTTTAGGTTTCGCTCTTGTGCACCAGCACGCAGTTATAATATCAAAAAAGAAAAACTCACACAAACACAAAAAAGGAAAAATAGAGTACAGTACAAACACAATGAAGCAATTGATGATTCAAATGAAAATTGCGACATTTTCTCTATAAAACTCTACATTTATATGTATTTGAAATATACAAATACTGAATTTGTCTGTGTGTACAAACATATATATATATATATCTAGATATATATATATATGCTTATGTTGTTGTTAGTATTCATATATATACATACTTAGATATGCCCTGCTATAAACAAAGTTACATCAGTTTCATTTATTGTAGCTTTACAGAAAATAATCGATTGCTCGTTAGATGCACATACACATGTCTTTATGCTTACATGCATGTATGTGCGTATATATGCATGTGCGTTCATTTGTGCTTATATCTGACTGAATAAAAGAATTGGAAAAAAACAAATGTGTATGTGTTTATGTTTATTCCTCTCTATCTATACTCATTTCTATCGCGTCCTCTTGTCAGGTGCTATCGACTATTTGATGTTTCTGCGTCGAATTGAATTGAATTGAATTAATATTTTAAACTTTTAATTATCGAAACAATATATCATCAACTTATTATTAAAAAAATATATTTATTTGCAATCTTTTGATTAAACGAAGAAAACCTCTTTCTATGCTACAAAGTTTCCTTTCCCTTCTCGAAAAGAATTCACCTTCAACTACTTATTTCAGATGGATATGGATAGTGTGTATTATATATGTTTACTACCGATTAGTTGTTGAGATTGTTTTTTGTAAAATACCAATAAATATAATTAATTTTATTGACTTTCGTCACATTCTACTTACTGCCTAACAATTAGTTGAACTTTTTAAAACGATATGATGATTGACTATATGGGTTCGTTTCTGTTTTGAAGATATTCAGTTAATTCAAAAAACATCTGGCCATACGATTGAAGTGTTTTTAGATGGTATAAACAGTAACCACAAGTCATTAAGTGCTGACGAGCAATTCCAGCATTTAACTGCATTACGAATTGCATTTCATATCTTCTTACCTTTTGAAATTTGGTGCACTTAACGATTAAGCTGGCATTGCTGGCTCTCATTGTAACAGTTTGAGTCAAAGTCAGTGTTATTGTTTGCTTTAAGTTTGAATAAGAGGGAAATAACGCAGAAAAATAGATTCGGCCGTAAGCACATCTTTTGTACCCATCATCGCTTTCCTAAAATACACAAAAAAAGGAAGGAAAAGAAGTAGATTTTCATGCTCTATAACATTGAGTGGGTGCAGCTGATTTTTTCTATTTTCAAAATAAAAGTTTTTGCCCCATAGGCCCATGGGTTTTGTGGACGTGCCCGTTGAAAAATTTAGAAGACTTGCAAATTCTTTTGCAAACTTGTAGGCGATATATTGAATTTCACTAACGGGAGAATGTTTCCTATAAATACAGTGCGCAAACAGACAGATGGACAGACGGACATGTTTGGGCTTATTCCAAATTTAAAAGCTACCATCAATTTATATATTTTGTGGGATTTTTAAAGTTTGGGCAGAGGCAAAGAATATTTACCACACATACTAAACGGTTAGGTGGACAGATGGACAGAGGGACTCTTCGTAGGTACATTCCAAATTTGAAGCTTCCCAACAATTTATATGCTTCATAGGATTTTTGCTTCTTAAACTTGTTTTTGCGCATTATAAGGGAACTGAAAAAAAATTAAGTTTTGATACAGGGTAGGCGTGGTTAAATTTTTCCATTTTTGTATTGGTACTATAGCATCGCCCATAGAATATATGTTCACATTTTTTTAATAAGTGAAAAAATACCTTTGCAAAACAGAGGTATTGTCAGTTTACGTGGTGCAGTGGGCGTGTCCTTTGACCGATTTGGTGCATTTTCAATAGTAACCTGCGTGGAGAAACTCCCAATGTTTTTGCCAAATTTGAAGTCGATAGATGGACATGCTTAAATCGATTTAGAATTTGATGCTGATCAAGAATACATATATACTTTGTGGAGTCTCTGAAGCTTCTTTCTGGGCGTTACAACGATTTTAACAAAATGAATAAATTCCTCATCCTTCGATGACGGGTATAAAAGAACAAGTAAGAAAATTAAAGTCGGTCACAGTCGAATCTTTTTTACCCATCACCGTCATCCTAAAAAAGACAAAAGAAGTAAAAGAAACACACTTTCATGCTCTATAATAAGGAGTGGGCGCAACTGACGTATATCTCCACTTTTGCTAACGGGAGAATGTTAACCACATATACTATAAGGTTACACCAACAGACAGATGGACAGACAAGCAGGCGGGCATGTTTAAGTGCCGCCCAAATATGAAATTGGCCAAGAATTTATATGCTTCATGGGGATTTTCAAGCTTGTTTCCGCGCGTTATAAAGTTATTGAAAAAATACTTAAATTTTGATACACTATAATATTGGGTAGGCGTGGTAAATTTTTTTTCATTTTTGTGCATGAATGCCGCAGTAACGCCCATAAAATATGGTTTCAAATTTTTGTACATTTATCCGCTATAGTTTATGAGTAAAGAGGAATAAACGAATTTTTATTCCTTTTGAAAAACATAGTTGTTCTCGTTTTACGTGGTGCAGTGGGCTTGTCTTTCCGTTTTCAACACTAATCTGCAAATGTTTCTGCCAAATTTGAAGTTGATAGCTTCATATTTGCCGCCAGGAGAATGTTCACAACAGACATTACACAGACGGACAGACGGACGTGCTTAAATTGATTCAGAATTTGATGCCGATCGAGAATATATATACTTGGTGTGGTCTCTGGTGCTTCCTTCTGGCCGTTGCAAAGGTTTTGACAAATTGAATATACCCCTCAACCTTTGGGTATAAAAAAATCGAAAAATTGTAATCACAGAAGGGTTTGGTTATATTAAAAAGAAAATATATATATATATACAGCTAACACTCTTTTTACACGTTGTTTTTTAACAGAATTCATTAATAAGAACAAATACATTTTTTACACGAATTTTTTGTTTTCCCACGATTCCCAACAAATTTTTTATTAATTTTAATTTTGACTGTCTCACAGTAGCTTATATAGACAACATACAATTACACAATTGTGGGAATACATTCCTTAAATGAAGATCTATTATCTGTCTAAAAATACGCTAACTACAAAATAAATATGGTGGACGCCACGTCGTGGTAGGTCGATTTTCTCTTAATCATACCAGGGACATGGGTATCAAATTAAAGGACATGGAGAGTAAAAGGTGACACGGTAAGTGTAGTAATTCTAAATTAATTGTGGTGAGCGTCACGACGTAGTGGATTGATTTTTACATCACAATACTAACGATATAGATATGAAATAAGAGGAACGGGAGAGTAGAATGAGACAAGTTAGATATGTCAATTCTAGACTAATTATGGTGAACGTCACAACGTTTCCTGAACTGAGAGGTGAAAAATAAACTATGACAATAACTGAACGTTTAGTGAACTAAGAGGTGAAGAATAAATTATATCAATAAAGGAAAAGATGGGGCGCTAAAGATTTTAATGATGGTGGGCATGGAAGACCCGATCCCAATCGAATATAACTTTCTTACTTGTTCTTTTGTAAATAGGTAATGTGAATTCCATTATAATTTTTTTTGCACGGTTTTTTCATTTTACACGATTTTTTCATCTTACACAATTTTCTATGTAACGTATTCTCCATTTGTGAAAATTTACCACATGTTTCATATATCTTTTTACACGATTTATTTTACACGATTTTTTAACGAACGTATCTACCTCCTAGAAAAAGAGTTCGATGTACAACAGAGTAAATAGAACAAATTTAAAATGTATTCAAATGAATATTCAGAATAATGGCTAATAATAAAATCTGTAACACATAATGGTCCAAATTTCCTTAGCATCCTGTTGAAAAGGTCTTATATTTTTATAATTATATGCCAAAGAATTCATTTAATCGATTGATTTAAATTTGAATTTGACTTGTGAGAAATTTTTGAAAATAATTGTCACATCTAACACCGGAGTTCCTTTCAAGAAAGCCTTTTTTCATTACACATAGATAAGGCCATTGCACGAGTATTAACGCATGCTGATCGAATGAATGAACATGAACCCGATATGGTCGATTTTATTTATTGTGTCATCAATAGAAAAAAATGATAACCAGTAGTATGTCAAAGAGTAAAATTAATTTAGATCAGCCTTAATCTAAGCTATTTAGTGTTAAATACTTTTGTATAACGTTGCTCGCAGATTATCTAGAAATCAAGAGAGTCCTCTTTGCTAAGAAAAGTTAACTTACCTTTCATAACGGAAGTAAGCAAGTAGTAGGAATAAAGAAGGTAGTCATGATATTTAAATATTTTCCACTTTTTTAATGAACATCTACAACAAAGGAGAAAAAAAAATATATATGGAAAATAAAAGAGAAAAAGAGTGGAAAAAAAAGAAGAAAAACAACAACAACATAATAAGAAAAATATAAATTCAAGCAAACATATAGAAAAGCAAAGTAAAGTCGTTGTAGTTGTTGGTGTTGTTACAATTTAGTGCGCATCATGCAATGAGATTTTATATGAGGGGGTGTGTATATATATATGTGTTCATGGGTGTGCAATTTTTTTTTTTTTTTTGCTTTTTACATCTATCCATGTATCTTTACATGCCTTGCCAAGTGATAGTAGTGGTAATGATGGTGAGCACGCGAGAACATACATATATACAGACGTAAAAACCTATATAGTTGGAAAAAAAAAATAAAAATATTTTTCCTTTTTTTGCTCTTTACTTCTATACATTTGTAACATTTCAAATTCAACAACAAAAATAAAGCAAACAATAATAAAAAGCAAACAAATTCTTTTTTTTTCCTCTTTTTTTTTTTTAATGCATATACACATATGTGTAGATAATAAAACACATGTATATGAAAAGATATATGTGCATATATGCTTCTTGTATATGTAGCAAAGAATTTAGCAAAAAAAAAAAAAAAAAAAACCTCTTCAAATGTGCATTTGCTATAAAACATAAATCTATAATACACAGTGTAATGGCATCCAACCATAAGAGAAGTACACAAAAGCAACAACAATGTTGAATACATATATCCATCCGTACATATTTACAGTAAATTTTGTTGCAATTTCTTTTTTTTTTTTTTTTGCTACATGAAAATAGAATATCGCTTGTTTGTACGTATACAAGTATGTACCTACGTACGTACGTACGTACGTGCATATCGTACACTGCGTAATATAAAACGGCATTTAGACTGAACTGATAAAAAGATGTATGCACATACGCAGATTGTGAATATTACAGTAATGTCTCTTGAAGCTCAGCGATTTCTCTCACACTTGCCTGCAAAACTGTAAAGAGTTGGGTTTTGGCGACGGTTACGAATTTCATAACTTCACTGCGTTAACAAGGAATAGTGCTTGTAGCCGGGCAGGATTCGATTCAGTCAGATTCAGAGCGTTCGGATCCCCAGGTATGTCGGAAAATTGGAACACAATGTCTTTTGACATCTGAAGACATGTCTCGCGCAATTATTTGCAACAAATTGCAATTTTTTTTATTAGAAACGCTTTCTAATTTATTATATACAAGTGCTCCTACATACGATATAGCTGGCAGCGCAAGACATTTAATTAATCTTAATTTGGAAAGATTGGATTAAGATGAGGAGAGCTATAGTTTTCTTAAAATATTATGAATACGAATTAGTTATGAAATCCACATCTCAGTCCGCACTCAAGCGAGAGTTAAATTTAAAATCAAGTTTCTTCACCGGACTAACAAACTCAATCAAATTTTCATCGACCACATGGGCTAGAGAATGGCAATCATAAACCGTAGATAGTGGCCTTGGTGTTGCTTGAATTTAATTTTAAGTTATTAAAATTAGACCCGAGAGAGTAATACGATCTAAATCTTCATTTATTCGCTTAATTGTAGCCTCCGTAAGCCTAAGCGGGCGTGCGAGATAAATTTGTGCATTATCAGCAAAGTTTTATCAGCAGTGTTTTATATTTATGTATGTACCTCCGAAAACTTCCTTTTCTTTTCCAGGATCATATTAGTTGTAATTGGTTGGTTAGATATTACCTTACCTTTATTTGATTTTTCGGAAGCATTAAGCGAAACCTTACTGTAATATTTGTATGTATAAATACACACACACGCACACACACATATATATATCCTGTGTAAAAGTATCCTATGTAAACATAAATACACACACACACACACACATATATATATATATATATATATATATATATATATATATATATATATATATATATATATGTACATGCATTTGTATATATATATGTGTGTTCGTGTATGTGTGTTTAGATATAAAATCATGTACAGTGTTTATGCTTTTATAATTATGGAATGTGATTATAAATTAATTACATTAGTTTAGTTTATTAAAATTTAAAAATTTTAATATTGCGCGTATAATATTTCATATCTAGTTTACCGAGTTTTATAAACTCGAGAGAGCTTCAGTTACGCTTGAGCGTAATTCCTTTATTTCGTCTACAACATTTTCAAAGACATTCATTCCACTTAAGTGAGGAGAGATTCTCGTGAATGGGCTTTTAACAACCAACCATTTATTCATTCATTAATTTGCAAGCGATGCAGATAAAGACTTAGACGGCATTGCCGAAATCGACTATATATTTCTGTTAAGGTCACGATTACGATTTAAAAATTTTGCTGTCAAAAGGAAAAACTTCTTCTCTCAATTCTTTTCATATCCACTACCGAAAGTATTGCAGTACATTCATTTTATCGAAATATTTGCATTGCCTAGGAGGAAGTTTTCGAGATCCTCCATCCTCCATATATGTATATATTTGTATATATTCTTGATCATTATCAAACTCTAAGTCAATCTAGGCTAGGTGTCATTGTGTCGATCTGGCATTCTGCTAGCAACAAAAATATTTTTATGGTTTCTTCCCTCTCTCTCTCTCTGAGTATACATATTAGGAGTGGAAATAAATTCTCTCCGCTGAGATTGCTCGATTCATAAGACGTCCCTCTCTCGTTCAATTTAGGTATAGATAACTTGCGTATTGACGTTTGCACCATGTTTCAGTTTGAGTTGTTTACAAGCTGTCCTCCATTGCATATGAAAGTTTAAAGATATAGATGTCATCCATGGCATTACGTTTTTCTGCATTAACCTGGAAAAATATGAAACAGAAAACACCCAAAATGGTAAAGTTGACTTGGAAGCAATTCGAAAGTGGTTAACGAGATTTTTCGCAAAGAAATTGTAGTCGTGAAAACAATGAAGATTCGCATAGATCCGCCCGTCTCCACCGAAATAGCTTTCAGCTTGGTATGCGGATTAACATTCGTTCAGATAAATGCTGTTATATTTAGCAGTACAATGGTTCACACAAATCGAGGATATACGAAAATGGGACGATGACTATGTTTTCCGCGAGGTCACCCATAAGTTACCCGATAAATGCCAAGAGACCATAAGACCAGATAATGACGACGCATACTACGATTATAAAGCAATTCTCTCAAAAAGCAGAATGAGTTTATTTCCACAGCTGATATATATATATATATGTATATATATGTGTGTGTATGTATATATAATTGTTTGTAATTTTCTTAGCTTTCGTTATTTAAAGTTGCATAAAATGGAGATTTCATGACGGTTCCAATATTTGGTTTTAGAGGTTGACAGGTTTTTCTTTTACTAAGAATTTCACCTCAAGTTCGAATAGTCTGTCAAATAGTATTGCAATAACCAAGACATATTCCGTATATAGACAAAATCACTACAAGGATCATTTCCTTCTTATTGTAATTGAAGATTAGATAAATTTAACTTTAAGAAATGGAAAAATCTACATCACTGTACGCAGTTCAGTTCACTCTATTGTTAGTTCAATCGATGTGCGTAAGATTTTTCCAGTTAACTACTAAGTGGCAAAGTAAGTGAAAGAAACCAACTGACAAAAACAATCATACGGTTAATGAAATGAGAAATAAGAAATTTTGCAAGAAAGTATTCACAATAGATGGATGAAATAGTCAATCACTATAATCTAATGTAACTAACACTTGAGGAAAATATAGTTTTTGGTGAAAAGCAAATAAAAAAGTATTAGTTGAACAATGTGTGTGTTAGTAAATTTTCAGTTAGAACAAACGGATTGAGAACGGGCCTAAGTTGCTCTGACTATAACCGTGTTCGCTGCAAACGTAGTTTTGTTCCATATTCATTCAGAGACGCGATCTAGTTATCATAATTTCTTACAGGCTTTCCTTAGCTCAATGCAAACTCTCCCCGGTGGGATTGCTGAGTCTGAATAGGTTTCCAGATAGGCGAAGAGGGCGGGATGTTTGCTTGAAACCGAATAGTTAAACATAACTGAAAGCGGGCTGTGAACGTATAGGAGATCGAACGTTAATTTTGGAGATCGCGATAGTTACCTGAGCATGGCATGGTTGCGTGATAAGAAAGTAGAAACGCCTATTTGGAACTAGCAGTGAACAGATGCATTTGGGGGAGAGTGCATTCTTGCAAATCAGTGTAAACTTTGGGCAGAACATCATTTATGGTACCGGGCATTAAGTTTGTAAGGATGTAGCAGCATAGAGTCATCTTTTTGTATATCGATCGATTTCTGAATCATTTTAAGCTTGCTTGAACGTTTGTCTTACCTAACGAAACGCAGTTTTGTAATAACGAAATTTGATACATTGGCTCAAGGACGCATGGAATAAATTGCATTTCTAAAGATTTCTTGATAAAAATCGACGGGTAATCGAATTCCGGAGAATGCATTTGATTTGAGGTAAATCTCTCCGCAAAAGATAAGCCTCTACGATGGAAAAAGCTTTGCTTTTAATATTTTATGATGAAAATTAGTTTTGTAATGGAATTTAATTATTGCACGAAATGTGGACCATATCGGCCCATTTTTTTTTTTTTACTTCTGTCATGAAAAGAATAATTTCCGGTATTTGATTACGAAAAGAAATGTAGAATTTCGTTAGACAAAGTGGTATTTAATAGTCGGCTTTGCCGAACTGTAATCTTTGCACTTGTTTTAATTAACAAATACTTGTTGTAATTGGTAGATAAGTCGAGGCGACTTTGTTGATGCAGCTGGAAGCACTGGAAGCAATACTTATTCTTTGATCTCGATAGTTACGCAAACAAAACAACAATATATATATATATATATATATATATATATATATATATATATATATATATATATATATATATATATATATATATATATATATATATATATATAGATACTACGAGAGTTAAATGCTTAAAAAGAATATTCGATTCAATTCATATATGAATGAATATTGTATTTTATTTTCAAATTGAATCATAAGGGGGGCCACTCACAACTAGACAGATTTTATTTTAATACCCGTCACTCAACGCCGAGGGGTATGTTAATTTTGTCAAAATGTTTGCAACACCCAGACTGCAGCTTCAGCGACGCTGGAAAGTATATGTATTCTTGATTAGCATCAAATTCTGAATCGATTTAAGCATGTCCGTCCGTCCGTCCATGTAATTTCTGTTGTAAACATTCTCCGAGCTGAAAAAATGACGCTATCCACTTTAAATTGAAACATAGGAAATTCTTGCACGCAAGTTGGTATCCAAAATGGGCCAAATCGGTCAAAGAACACGCCTACAGCACCACATAAAATGTGTCCTCTGTTTTTCAAAAATAAAAAATTGAGTTTTGGCTCACTCACTGCTCATAAACGACAGCAGGTAAATGTATGGGCGATGCTGTAGTATCTGTACAAAAACTGAACAAATTGAACACGCCTACCCAATATTATAGTGTATCAAATTTAAATTTTTTCAATACCTTTATAAGACGTAGAAACAAGCTTCAAAAAGCCCATAAAGTATGTAAATTCTAGGACAGTTTCAAATTTGGAATGCATCTAAAAATGTCCGCGAGTCCATCGGTCCATTTGTGGTAAACCTCTCTCTCGCGTTTGCAAAAATTAAGGCGTCGCCTACCAATTTCCATAAGAATTTGGAAGTGATTTAAACTTTTGTAAGGACACGCCTACAAAGCCCATACGCCTATGCAAGAGGAGCTTGAATTTTAAAAATAGGAAAAAGCAGCCGCGCCCAATCCAAATTGTAGAGAAGGAAAATTTTGTTCTTGTACTTCTTTTGTCTTCTTTAGGAAAACGGTGAAGGGTATCAAAGATTCGGTCACGACCGGAATATCATTTTCTTTCTTCTTCTTCTTTTAGTTTATTTTCTTTTTACGGTTTTTTTGATATTTTTTGCTATTCCGTTTTGTTTACGGCGGCGGCGTCAATCAGTTAATCGCGATTCGGAGTTTTTCAGCAAAAGCAACACGTGTGAAATTTTTGAAAAATGAAAAAAAAGAAGACTAAACTGTCGTCGGATGTAAGCGGTTTACTGCTTAAGATTTGTGTATAGTGCTACTACACATACTACAACGAGTCATTGACCGGCATATTGTTGACCGTGTTTGTTAAATTTCGTATGCAACGAGAGGACGGAATTTATTTTTACAACTCTCCCTTATATACAACACTCCAAGTGATTTTTGTGATTTATTAAATTAAACGAATATACATACATCAGCAAGCAGGCACCCCAAAGAAGACAAAAAAAAAAAAAAAAGAGAAAAGAAAAGTTTTATATATAAAACTAAGCATAATAAAATTTAATTATTATATATATTATGAATGCATGTGTTTATGTGTCATATATGGTTTTTTTTTTTTTAACTTTTCATATATGTGATAGAGTGTGTATGTGTATGGGATAGAGTGTGCAAGTGCGTTCATTTATATTCGATTCGACTCACTCTAGCGTTTGTTTGATTAAGTGTACATGTGTGTGCATGTATGCGTGTGTAAATTTTTCTTCATATAAATTATATCTGTGTACTCGTTTATTTTATTTTTAAGCATAGTAATGAAACGAAAGCACTATCACCCCTTTAACGTCACCGTCCTCACCCACCTTTTCATTACTACAATATTTTATACCTACGACGTGCATATGTAGATTTCAAACAAGTAATTAAAACAATAGTCCATTCAGTTACGGATAAATATCAACCGTACACATGCAGCGGCAGAGGCAATCCGACGTACACACAAATGTTTATATGTATATGACAAAAAAATAATAAAAAAATAAAAAACAAAAAAGAAGAGGAAATAGGAAAGAAAATGAAATAAAATTAAATCCCAGAAGTTTGTATGGAAAAAAAAGTTGACGTACGTTTGATATACATAAATACATACGAACAATTACAACAACACTATGTTACATTGATTATAATTATCATGGTGATGATGATGATTATGATGATGACGACGACGACGACGACGACGTTTACCAACAAATATATATAACAACAACGGCAGCAATAACAACAACAACAATAACGTTAACTACGACTACGACGACACAACATCAACGAGAGTATAATAATAGTACCGCCACCACCAGCTCCAGTTAGTTAGCTAAAGTGAGGGTATGAACGTGTTTGTCTGTCTGTACATGCTTAAATTTATTTATTTTTTTTTCTCCGTTGATTTTGTTTATTTCTGTAGTCTTTTTATTTTTTCTTTTCTTTTCTTTTTTTTTTTTTTAATATAAATTTAGTATGACTTGGTGTTGTATAACTGCGGGTTTCATGTGCGATTTTAAAGTTTGAGTTAAACACGACTTCCCTCTGCTACTACGTTTATTTTGTTGTTGTTCTTGTTGTTGTTATTGTTTAATTCGCATGCACCCTACGCAACGTATTATATGTAAGTTTTTTTTTTATATGAAAAAGCGATCATCTGAAGCAGCCAGCCATCATCGTATGCCGTAACAACAAAGTGCTGTTTCACTGACTGCCACTGTGCAAAGTATTATTATCCTTAAGCAATAAGCGACAACGATAAGAACCTTCGTTGGTGCATAGTTAAAGGAGTCATAGAATTATTCAGAGTCAACAAGAGTGCCAATATAGGAGTCATCATACATCTTGCTTTATTACTTATACCATCTCCTGCTGCCGCCCAACTTTATCTTTATCATGAACACCGCGCGTTGCAATCTTCTGGGCCGATATGTTATCTTTGTTGATTTATATGTTTCGTTTGTTTGTTCATCTGTCTGTCTGTCTATCTATCTGTCTGTCTGTTTGTTTGCGTGTAGGTACCTTTTACTATTGTGCATTATTGTGCTGCTTTACTGGTACATTTCTGCTGTTGTAGCTGTTCTTGATGTTGTTGTTGTTGTTGTTGCTGTTGCCGTTGTTGCTGTTGTTGCTGATGATGTTAAATTCTCTTGCTTCATCTTTTCTGTTCCGTTCTATTGTTGTTGTCTTTTGCCTGTTTTCCGTATATTACTTACTTATATGTATTTACTCTTGTATCATTCAACAACAACAACAATAATAACAACTCCAGTTTGTACTGTGTGTTTATCATCTACAACTGCCCTACGTTTGTATGCCGGTGTGTGTGCTTGTGTATTCACATTTAATATGTGTTTTTGATTTGTCTTTTTTTTATTTTTATTTTATTTCTTCTTTTCTTTTTTTTTTATCCACATTATTGTTCTTCTACTGTAAAGTATTCATGTTCGTCGTCGTTTACGATGAACAATTTTGTACTGTGGGTCACGTGTAGCTAAAAAAACGATACATTGTCACTTACATTGATAGAAGGAATAAATCGTGGGATTAGTTTTGCGAATTTCTTTTAATATCGACGGTAAGGAGATTGAAAAGTGATGTGTGGGAATTTTGTATTTGCATAGAAGATTACCAAACCAAAAAAGCAAAAAAAAGGCTTTTTGTTTATAAAAAATTCGAAGCCAACTTCTGATAATCGCGATATATGAATGTGGAGCAGATCTCCCCCCTCCTACTACCTTGTAGAGAATTAGGAGATGCTTCCTGATAGTTTAGCGCCATGGGAGGTCTGAGATTTTCCCTTATATTTAATAATTGATTCACTAACTAATTCTTAATGGATCATAATTGTCGAATAAACTGAAATAAGGATAATGATGGACCACAGCTTGATCGATAGGCTGTTTTAGATCGTTTGTTATCAATCGAAGACAAAGAGTTAGTAAGCATACAAACGCACAACTATTTATTGTAAGTAAAGTTCGTAGGTCATTGTAACATGGCTGCCAAGGAGTAGACCAAGGGGGTTTTTATCTCCCTCAGCGAATCTCTATGGTCTTCATTATGGTCTTTCATAATTCCAAGGAGGAGACCAACAAGGTTTTTATCTCTCTCAGTGAATCTCTTTGGTCTTCATTACGATCTTTCAGAATTCTCATAACTGTCTAGGTCTAATAGGGTTTTTTATTTAAACGTGGAAGGAAAATGTTCGAAGCTTCTATTTACATAGGTCCATTTTTGCAAAATAGATCCTAAGGGAGAGATAGTTTTAAAATTTGTATTTTGAAAGAATTTTCGAAAATTTTTTATGCATTATTCAAAAAAAAAAAAAACTCCTTCCTTAAGACTTCAACTAAAAATTCTTAAGCATTTAAAATTAACATAAAATAACAGAAAAAAGATGTAACAAAAAAATCAAAAAAAAAATTATAATTCTAAAAATAAGAAAATATTACAATAGTCAGACATTAATAAAAGAAAAAAAAAATTAAAAATTTTATGATTTACTTAAATAATTAAATCAAAAACTTTTCAATAAAAGAAAATTAAAGATTTTTTATACTTTCCATGTCCCACTGTCCATCAATGCTGTCTGTCTAGTTAATGCTGCTGCCTGTTGTTTTTGTTGTTGTTATGATTGGTATTGTTGTGTTTATGTATTTGTTGTCGTAGTCATATCGTGTGTATAGTCGACACATAACCCAAAGAGTACATACTCGAATTTGCAGCCATTGACTTGAATTGCTTCAACGATGATTTCGTAAATTTAGTTTTGTTCGGTAATTCGTCGCGTAAGCAGGAAAATTAGAATTTTGTCCTCCGGTCTATGGCACACAGCTTTTAGAGATACATACCCGATTCCCTTTCGCCTCCTTCCCCCGCACTGCTACACTAACTAACTACATAAGTAAGTGAGAGAATACAACAAAAATTGTGAATGAATTGGAATGGAATGGATTGTAATTGTTGCGAGAGTGTTGTTTGTTGTTGCATATCTAAAAGCGTAATTGTGAATGCGTTTATATATACACATATATACATATATATACACACATATACATATATATATGTATGCATATATGTGAGTTCGTTTGTCGGTTTTATTTCATTTTATTTATTTTTTTTTTTTTGCTTTATTTTGGGAGAGTAATCTCTTTGTGAAATTTTCGTGTTTAAACAAACACACCAACACACAGGCCGAAGCATAGTGAAAAACGCGTCTTAAACTGTGCGCTGTGTACTGTGTCTTATATAAAGGATATGTATGTGTTATTTATTATATTAGGCGATATTACAAGATAACAAGAGCAGTGTGTAATATGTGTGTAAGTTCACAATGTAACGAAATGGGAATATGTGAAAAATGTGTGTATGTATGGGTTTATACATATGCATAAACGCTACTACTTACTACTTACATAATGTGTCGGGTCTCATTTCGATGACTGTTGACTGGTTGGTTGTAAGCTTTTGCTTGCTTTGTTGTTGGTTTATTTTCATTATACTTAACATATATTGCTCGAATAAGAGAAGCGTCGTCGTTAGGTCAGCGTAACAACACTAACTACTATGTCTGTCAGCGAAAACATTAAATATTAAGGAATAATACTGTGATTGTCTATTTGCAATTGCAATTTGTCCATAATCTCTCGCATCAGTAGTTAATCACATTTCACTCGCACATACACACTTTCTAATCTCGACTTGACGATGCTGTTTTAAATTAAATGCGGTTTTTTGAGTATTTATGGTTATGGTGACGCACTGTCACAATGGCTCAACCCTTTGCACGTATACCTATATATCTACCTATATATATATATATCTACCTATATATATATATATATATGTATTCTTGTCTCTCTTTCTAAATAAATGAACTAACAAGTCATTATTCGAAAAAAAACCAAGAAAATCAAAAAAAAAAGTCTATTCTACTGCTTAGCATTCGTTCAAGTTTTTTGTATGCACATCTGTGTATGTAAAATGACAACAAAGTTGATACGATTTACCCTTCTTTGGTGTGGAAGCTCTATGGGAAACGTAAGCAAAGTATAAAATGCGCTCCTAACAAGCATAACAGCGCTATCCTTAAATATAAAAAGGCTAAACATACTTACAGACATATATGTCCAGTCAGTCAGTCAGCAATCCCCCCCCCCTCCCCTCCTCCCATCCCTCTTTCGCTCATATCGTTGTATTCTATGCAAGGCTGAGTTGTTATGCATTGTTTAGTGCACAGTCGCTCGCACACCTTTTGTTGAAACATAAATTCGTTATTCTTCATACAAAACACAAGAAATTCATTCTTTTCGTGGCAACAATTGTACATAGTCGCCGACATTCGCATCGGTATTTACTTGATGTGTGTATTTATGTATGTTTTTCGTGTTCTTCTTCTTATTATTATTCTTCTTCGTTATAATAAGTATGCGGAGTAGTGCAATAACACAAAGTGTTTTATACATATTTTATTTGGTTGTTGTTGCTGTTGCTTTTGCTGCTTCTCCGATTTTTTTTTTTTTTTAGTTTTTTGTTTTTTGCTGTTCGCATTTATATTTTGTAAAGAGAATAACCAGCCAGGCAACCAGAGTCAGCCAGCCACACATAAAAATGATTGTTGCTATTGTCGTTGTTGTTTTTATTTTTTTTTTTTATTTTTGTTGTTATTATTACAGTGCTGCGGCACTTTTGTGTATACATAAATATCGTTTTCTTGGCCCCAGTCAAACTGCCAGCCAGCCAGCCAGTCAACCAACCAACCAACCAACCAACCAACCAACTAACGTAACAAACAAACAAACAAACAAACAAATAAACAGCAAAGCAGCAAAGCCAGCCATCCAAGATATCCATATATTTTTTTCCCTTTTTTCCATTTGGTGGCATTTAATGCTGCATGTGTCGGAAAGTGAAAAAAATACAAAATTTCTATAAGAAAAACCAGTGCAAAAAAAAAAAATATATATATATATATCCACAATAACACCAACAACAACGACACAAACTACTAAAATATCAACGAAGACGACGAGGAATTGTTAAAAAAAAAAGCAAAGAAAGAAGAAGAAAAAATTAAATAAAAATTTACAAAAAATGTAAAAGAAAGAAAAGTTTTCATAATCAATAATCGGTGTATACATCTTATCCCCATCCCTGTGTGTGTGCATATATATATATATATATATATACATATATATATATATATATATATATATGTGTGTGAAAAATTTGTGAAAATTAAAAAAGAAATCATTCTCTATTTACATATTTCATGCAGCAACGCAATGGAAATCATCCTCAATTAAATCAAATGTCATCATAAATAAATTCAAATAAATATTCGAATAATTATTCAAAAATTTGATGCATAAAACTGACAATTTACCCAACAAATCCATGCTCAACAATCGCCTGTAGAGTAAATTTCAAAGGCTTCATTCTCCTATATTCATATGTGGAAGAATATTTATGGATTTATTATTATAACTACTTGCTACTACACACTTAATTGGATACACAAAAAACAAAAACAAAAATACAAAAAAAAAGAAACAAAAAATAGGAAGTAATTAAGGTAAATTTTTTTTTTTTTCTTTGATACCTAAATAGTCAGCGTGATAAAATAAATAAACGCTTTCAAAGTATTAGTGATCATAAGGCTTTTGTTGGAGAAAATCACTTAAGAAAAAGAAAAAAAGAAGAAAAGAAAAAAAAAATGATTCTTTCAAATATTACTCTCGTCATAAGACTATCCGCTTAATAAATAATCTCGTTTGCTTTTTACTACAAATTTTGCATAAAAAAAATGTACTCAAATTTTCCAAAATTAACTTAACAAATTTAACATAACATGCAACTATATAGCCAGCCATAGGCAAGAAACAGCTGCTGGAAATTTTGTTTTCCTTTAAAATATGAACTTTAACTTAACGCTCTTGACTTAAATAACTTCTTTATTTTTATACTCTTACGCCACTTATGCTGCAAGGATATATATTACGTTTGTGCGGCTGTGTAAAATACTTTGTTACTTGATTTGTTGTAGACCCACTTTCTTATTACGTAGAATCATTTTCTGAATCGATTAAAGCTTGTTTGTCCATCTGTCTTGTTTTCAATCTACAGGTAGCAATTTTTGAGACATTTTGATGAAATTCGTTACACGAGGAATCATTTTCTGACTCGATTAAAGCTTGTTTGTCCATCTGTCTTGCTTTCAACCTAGCAGTTTTGAGACATTTTGATGAAATTTGGTACACGCACCTGTTTTGACTCAAGCCCATTGAAAATGCTTCCTTCACTATTCCTTCTTCCTATTGGAAGAAATCTGAATATGGATACGGTTGTAGGGTGGTGTTGGGGAAAGGGGTGCCCCACTTAAGTGCTTCAAATTATCTTGATTTTCTTATAGTGACTTACAATCTACACATATATAGATAACAGTTTAAATGTATAAACGATAAATGATTCTATTTCTGTTATTCCTTCCTATTAGGGATTTTGTGAATCTCTACTTTTATCGCAAATTTCTTGCCGAAAGTATATGGAAAAGAAAAAGATCGTGATAATAAGAGGAGAGATTTCTAAAACAATTTTTATTGCTTTGGCAAAAAAGTTTTGTGTTTTGAATTTGCTTTGATTGAAGTTTACGGAAATCAACTAAATATTCATAAGAGCCAAGTGTTCGCGGGACGAATAAACAACAACTATGATAAAATCAATTCAAATCATAATCTTTCACTGAAATGTATTATCTTCGTGATAAATCGAAAACTTGAATAAGTGGACATTAAATTAAATTTGAATATCTATCGACTTAAAGTGTGGCATATCAAATTAAATCTCGTTAATACGCGCGCTTTACCTATGTCGTGTGATTCGCATAGTAAACTGAATACGTTCACTATTACGGGTTGTCCGAGCAGGGCATGCCTTTGCGCTGAATGTGTTGTATATGGATTTCATAAACTCCATCACAACTGTGTGGTACATGGTGTATAAAGTTTGTGCGGATGTGTACAATACCCAGGAGGAGTTGAGATGAATCCATCATTTATTATACATAGCGATTTACAAGATGTCTTTAGGTCTGTCTGTCCGTCCGGGTGGCAATTATTGACATATTTCGATGAAATTTGTTACACTGATAGAGTCTCCCGCACACGAAGGAGATCATAGGTCGGGCAGACTGTAGAATACTTCAGGGTATAACATCAGCCCGGCGGGTAAGAAATTTTCACCATAAGCGAGCGCAGATGAAACGTAAATCACCTCCACCCTTCCCTTTTTTTCCATGACACGTGCCTTTGCTTTTACAACCCCCGACCGCGTGACTGACATTGACTGTATTCATATAAAAATATAATATTCCGTTACACAAAAATGCCTGACTGTGACTAAATATATATTGTTTTCTTATACGCAAAAAAGTGGCCCAAGGACGAGCGCTATGGAAAATGCTTCGGATCGGATTACTTTTTTAACAATATCCCATGTAAAGGCTTATTTTGGAAAGCCCAGTGTTAAGCGAAATGGTGCAGGGTACATAGTTATGGGTGCGCTATAGCCGACTGTAATAGGTTTGTTTGTTTTGGTATTAAATCGTCATGTGAATCGTTTTTCTTTTTCACATACACTCGCATAAGCTCTATTTTCACCCCGACTTGTCAATGAAGACACTAGAACTACGATTATCTTTATATGCGTTGAAGGTACACGTACATATATTATATATGTATATATATATTTTTTATATATATTACGGATAAAATTTTTTATTTTCTAATTTGTTTCTCTTTTATTTCATTTGAAGCGGTAAAGAGTTCGTAAAAACTTTCTAAGACAATTCAAAACAATTTTCAAATCGAATAAGTCAGTCAGTCAGAATTATTTAAATATTCTATATAAGCAAAAGAAAGGTGCAATTTTTTATACTTACTCTCTTTCTCACTCTCTCTCTCTCTGTCTCTCTCTCCCTCTCTCTCTCTGTCTCTAGGTATCGAAAACTTTCATCCCAAGGCAATTGATAATTAATTTTACCAACAATTTTCTCTTTTTTTTTTTATTTTTTATTTATTTATGTTTTTTTTTTTTTATAGAGACCATAAAAATGATTCATTTCGAAATAGTAAAACAATAACGTTTAATAAAATTGAAAATATCTATACACTAAAGTAAAGCAATTCGTTACGACTTCAGTATAGTAGCGATTAGTAGTTATATCGGTGGTGGTGATGGTGGTGGTGGTGGTGGTAGTGGTAGTAGCGGTGGTGGTGACGTTGATGTTGATGTTGATTTGTAGAGTTAAGCAAGGTGTAAGCAAAGGGTACTTGAACGTTACATGTTTATTAATCGGTTTTATATCTCTCTATATCCATACACATTCACACATGCATGCCAGCTAAATTTAAATAAAATTTTTCGATTTTTTTTTTTTGTTTTTTCTTGTCTATCTGTCTGTCTTTTCGGCTGTGCGAGTAGTTTAAGTGGAATTGAAAAAATAATACACAAAATTAACAATTAACTATAAAACAAAAAACAAAAAAAAAAAGAAACCTAAAAAACTATAATAATAAAAAAGAGCAACTGAATAACTATCTACCCGTGACCACGACAACATGTTGTTGCTGCTGTTGTTATTATTATTATTATTATTATTGTTGTTATTTTGCTTTTATTTTAGCTTGTAGTTCACAATAACGTAGACACAATTTAGCTGCTATCCACGCTCGCACGTACAAACGTAATCATAGTGTGGTTGGGTGTTCATCGAATAAAAAAAAAAAGCATAACCAAAGGGTAAGAGCGCCTAAAGAGTTATGCGAATAGATAGATATGTATCTCCTCTACATGTCCAAATGTTCGTTTTTGTGTCTCTCCCAGTGTTTGTGTATACACGCGCGCGTGTGTGTGTGTGCGTGTGCGTTTATGTTTGTGTTTACTTAATAGGCAAAGAGTTATATATATATTATTAATACATATATATATATATATGTATATATATGTATATATATATATAGATACATGTACATTATGCTAAGAGCTATACATCCTTACATACATACGTATATACTTACAATCATGTAGACCAGCTTTAAAGAGTACGTGTAACTCTGTATCTGGTCGAGTGTCTGCCTGTTTGTTCGGCTGTGTAAATAATATGACTTTATGGGTATTGAATAAAGTTTATATGATGGCCACATAAACTCTGTCAATCATTCACTGGATACCGAAAAATAAAAAGCTTACTATGACAACCAATCAAGTGGAATAACGTTTTGATAGTACGAGGGAACACCACGAGGGAAACAAAAAAAAGATAAAAAAATAAAAAATAAAAATAAATAAATAAATAGAAAATAGACAGATTCTAGCATTTTCCTATTATTATTTACTTTTTTATATGAGAGATAAATAAATAAACAGTAATAAATACATATACATATATATATATATATAAATAAACAAATATACAATATGTATTTTATTATTATTGATCTATAATTTCCATATGAAGAACAAGAACGAACAATCGTATTGACTGGTCGTCGTGGCTGTGAATGATAAAGCAAGAGAGAAATAGAGCGAGTTATAGTTTAGTAGGAAGGCAGTCGGTCGAAGCTATAATAAAATGGCCCAATCAAATCATATATATATATACATATATATATATATATATAGAAACAATAGAAAATGTAGAAAATATATATGTGCGCTTGGAAAATATTATAGATTATAAATTTGAGAGTTCACACATACAATATTTATTTTTTTTTTTTTTTTATTTTTTTTCATTTTTCATGCCATATATGTACGAGTGTAATGTATACATGATTTAGTGACTATTGCTATAATCCACCACCATTGCCGTTGTCGTTTCCATTGCTTTCGTGGTCATTGTTATAGATACATATTCGGTATGAGATGAACGACGTTACAGTATTTTTGTGGTAATAACGACTAATGCAAACTTACATTGTGAGATGCATGTAGAGGCGCTCTAGAGAGAATAAAAGTGCAGAGAGAAGCATATATATGTATATACATATGGAAGTGAGGAATAAAAACTGCATTTTTCATGTTCGTTTGCTTGCTTATATGAAAAAAAAAAAATGAAAATAAAAAGATAAAAAATATTGGAATAATTATAATTAGAAAAACTGACACAACCAATGCACGTATATATATAAATATATATATATATAATGAAAAATAAATGTTTAACATAAAATTGTCGTTGTACTTTAAACTCATATGTCATATACATTAATGAACATTGTATGTGTGTGTTTATACGTTGTTGCCTCAAGAAATCGAGATAACGGTATCATAAATTGTAACGGGCAGCGGAATGAAGCAATGCCTACGTTCGCATTAATTGCAGAAGTCTGTCTATTCGTGTTATTGTTTATAACAGCTTCACAATTTGGATCTTAATAAATTTACTTGCTATGCCGCTATCATCCAGTTTTCATTAATTTGAATAACTTTCCAATCGTTTTTACAGTAAATTTTTGTAGACTGCAAATAAATAAATATATGTATGCAAAAACGAAGAATATCTATCATTGGACAAAAAATTTAAAAAAGGAAAACACCTAAAATCACTATATCGTCTTTAAAGTATCCTGCAGTTATTCATGTAATAATTTTCCAAAACAAGCCCTTTATGTGGAAAGTAATTGGAAAGTTATCCGATCCAAACCATTTTCAGTGGTGATCGTCATTGAGTCAAGTCGTGTCTGTGGGCCAAATTTCATCAAAATATTTAAGTTGCGACCTGTAGATAGAACACGAGAAAACAAAGGGGACAGACGGACAGACAAGAAAATAGTCCTAATTCGATCGGTGTAATACAAGCGTGGGCATCTATCTCAAATTCTTTTGGGTGTTGTGTACACACACACGCACACACACACATCCGCACAACCTTAATAATATACCCATGGATATAAAAAACATTCCCGAAATCTATTTTCCGGGGTTATATCTTGAATTGGTCTCAGTAAGAAACACGATGGGAAAATGAATTCGTTTAGAGAAAATTCGCGGCAGTGCATCTTGGCGCTAAAGTTGGCTTTTTTTAAATTATTTTAAAGCTGGTTTTTGTGTTCTCACAACGATCTCATGCGATGGGTACAAGATCGTTGTGCTAAAGGACAAGTGGAAGTCAGTCCAACGTTTAAAATCTCCATGCTTTCAGTAGGAAGCGTCTCAGATTATATGTAATGTTTATTAGTAAACGTTTGGAATCGCAATAGTCGCGTGACATGTTGTTTATTAAAGTGCTCTTTTCGAAAACATTCACAATGCACTCGAAGTTTTTATACCCTACATCAAGCTTATGCGGACGTACATAACACATATAAGCGCTTGAGCTTTTATCATACCGATGGATTCCGAATCGATTTAAATTTGTCTGTCCGTCTTATTTTCTTGTATTCAACCTGCAAGTAACAATTTTAGAGATATTTTAATGAAATTTAATACACTAACGTGTTTACACGCAAGGAATTGAAAATGGTTTGAATTGGTCTACTTTTTCGACCAGTCCCCTTGTCTTATTTTGAATAGTCGTTATAAGGAAGAAATTGCGATTTTCGAAATTTCTTTATAAAACTGGCTAAGTAATAGCATTTCGGCATTCTAAATTAGTATGAAAACTTTGGAACGACTGGGCAGATGTTTTGAATCTCCTCTCATATAATGAAAGCTGAACTTCGTGTGACAAACAGGTCTAATTTTCAATGTTTCATAATGTAAATCAGACCATAATAGTAACTTAAGATAAAAAGAATTAACTACAACAAATTTGAACCATCTCGGCCTATTTTTTGGATCTTTCCCTATAAAAGGATTTTCCCGAATATTAATCGTTTATAGGGTAGAAAAGTCTAATTTTATGATTAAATTTCATTCACTGTACCAAATTTGGAAGACCCTTAGCTATTTTTGGTTCCTGCCCGATTTGCGTAAGGATTTTCGCGAAAAATTTTGTTTTTACGGCAGAATGGTTTAACTTTTAATATGCTATGATACGGAAGACGATCCATAATAATAGTAATTTGATATAAAAATGAACACTGCAAAATTTTGACGCCATACGCCGACTTTTGGATTGTATCCTATATAAGGATCTACACGAAATTTTTTGCTTTTTAGGGTAGCGGAAAAGCCTAAGTTTAAATATTTTAGAATGAAAATTTATCCATAATAGCAGTTGGATACAAAATGTTAACTACGCTAAATTCTGAATACG
>CCAG010010618.1:0-19507 GCA_001077435.1 Glossina morsitans morsitans | reverse complement strand
AGAGAATATCTGTTTTCGAGTTTGGTATGACGGAAAGTGAAAAATAATAAAAACGACACGAAAACAATGTGTAATGTTTGTATTACTAACAACTAAACGAGCGAAGTGGTGTAGGGCATCTAATGACAAGCCTTGCCCTTGTTCTTACTTACTTTTTTAAATTCTTTTCTAGTTTTCCTAACAAGTCTTCTTTTTGATTACAAAGCTGATATTGAAGAGTTTTACCGTGCCTGTTGCAACTGTAATACAAAGCCCCTAATACGACGATAAGTAAACGCAATCAGAAGCTGCTGTTATTGGCGGCAGGTCACAATGGCTAAAACTATACACAATGTACACGCACTCACAAATAAACGTGAGTTCCAAATTTTATAAAAAAATTTTCAGTTGAACGCGATGTACATCCACAGTAGATAAAGTACATCAAAGTCAGTCAAAAGCTCTCAGTGATCAATGATATTTTATATTTTGCGGAGTATCTATAAATAATATATTTATGCCTGCTACAGAGGATGAACCAACCTGGTATCTTTTGGTGAAAATGGCAAAAGAAATTATATTCGTTTTTGTTTTATGTGTAGACAAAAATTTTTTTTTATTCCATTTTTATTTAAGCAAAAATTATATGCAAACAATTTACTTCGGTTTCGATAGATGAATTCAAAAAAAGGCTGCCGTTGCTTCTATACAATGTAATATAAATTGGTGTAATAAGAAAATTATTAAACGAGGAGTTTGTCCGCTTGTCCTGTATTAATAATTTCATGGATAAATGTATGTTGAATATGTGTTTATAAAAAGTAATAGAAAAAAACAATTAATAAAGAAATTTCTTCACTTGTATTAGTTTCTAATTATAAACTATTAGTTTTATATGAGAATGTAGGTTAAATATATGTTTATGTAAACTTGTACAAAGAAAAAAAGATTATTAAAAAAGCATTTTCTCATTTCGATTGATCATCTATGGAACTATCTACTTTATATAAAAAACTTAAACTGTAATAGTGTAGAAAAAATTATATTCACTTCTACATTAGTCATACATTAGTCATTGAACGCCGTCGATTTTATATAAGAATTTACGTTCAACGCATGTTTACATAAATTGCTACTGTTAGGTAGCTAACTAATCATTTTTATATAACTATGTATGGTGAATGTAATGTTTATAGAAAGTCGCTTTTATTACCTTCGACATTATTTCCATCACTGCCGTTAGACATGAAACCTCCCAAAGGAAAGCCGAAATCTGCTGGCTCTGAATCGACGACCATTTTTTCCGTAAGTGGAAGTGGATCTTCACTTTCCTTTTTCTCCACCGGCACCTTTTCATTACTCATCGAAATGTTGTCCGACAAAAAGGCACTCGTTTTGAAAAATGAATTAAAATCTTTAAATGGTGTAAAACTGGCTGCAAGTTGGTTAGAAGAAGAAGACATTAAAGAACGCAAGTCTGATTGTTTTGTAGTTTTTCGATCCTTCACATCGGCAGCGAGTTTTTTTTCGTCAGACTCCTTCTTTTCGACTACATTAGCTAGGTTAGGTAATTTAATAACCACATTTTCTAATATCTCAACTTTGGGCTTTGAAGTCTCTTCTGGATTTTTTAAGTTAATCACATTTTCAGCCGCTTCACCAGGTTTTTCCTCTTCCGTTTCTTGTACTATTACCTCTTCAGGAATGTTAGATTGTTGTCGTTGATCTTGAGCACTCGATTCAGAAACAGAGTCCGTCTTGTTCGGACGCTTGTTAATTTTTTCATCTACTGCGACCTTTTCAATGCCGACACTGAACTCAGAAATTGTATTCTCACTGTTGATGGGCTTTTCACAGCCGACATTGCATTCAAAAGTCGCACCCACGCTGTTCAAGCCATCCGTATTTCTTTTATCAATAATGGCTTTTTTGGACTCTATACTCGATTTGAAATTTGAATTCGCGAGATTTGAGTCAACAGCAAAATTTGTATTAGTCGTGGGCTTTTGAAAATATACATGTTTACCAATCTTTTTTGGGGAATGTGTAGAATTCACGGTTGGAGCACTGACTGCTCCGAGAGCTTCCGAAGTGGGCACAGTAGTCAGCGAACGAATTTTGTTATCAACAGATGAATTAATGTTTTGTATGAAATTCGTTAACGAAGGAAATGCCATCATTTGAAATTGAGCTTGTAAAGAACTGGAGCTCGTTTGTAATTCCTACGTTTAAAGAAAAGTGAAGTTATTAAATTACAAAATTCGAAGTAAAAATATAAAAAATCCACCATAGTTGATAAGGGTGTCGGTAACTTGCTTAACTCTATTTGCAATTCCAACTTCCGGTCTTGCAATTGTTGAACCCTTTCCTTAAATGTAACCAATTGATGGTGCTACAAATATTTAAATTAGACTAGAATTTCAGAAACTTTTAGAAATACAGCGAACAACCTCTTCCTGAAGGTTTCTTAATTCCTTAGAACCTTCAATTATTGAAACGATTAGCATGTTCCTTTCGTCACGAGCAGCATTAGTCAGCTTTTGAGCTTCTTGCAAGGACTTCTGTAAACTTATTTTTGTTTCTTCGAATGTTTCTTTAGCTTTATTTAAAGCCAACTTACTTTGATAATATTCTTGAACTTTGAATAGAAATTTAGGCAAAAATACAAGATGACAGTACATTAATTTTATTACCTAGCTGGTAACAGTCAAAACTAACCGTCAGTGTGAGATTTGATTTAGTCATGTTTTTTTGTCGTTTAATTACATTTTGGTATTGTTGTTATAGTTAAGAGTATAAAACATGAAACTCCTTCTTTAATGAGCTTTACATGAAAAGCAGATATACATGTGAATGCAAAAATAGTGCTTTTACTTAGGCACACATGTGAAATTTTTATTGTTAATCTTATTTTCACTGAAATTTGTTTAAATTAACGCAAACTTTTTGACGGACCAATATGCACACAAAGTAACTAAACTCCGTTCTCATATGAATAGATGATAAATTTGTGTAAATATTAATATATTAACAATTACCTATATTACGTTTCTTCATTTTTTCCTGCCAAGACAATTCTTCTGCAAATTCTTTTTGCAATTTATCCCATTCTTCACGGTAACTTTGCTCAAGAGTTACTAGATCGCACCGTAATATTTTTGAAAAATCTATCCTTTGTAAATTTCTTTTAAGGCGAATAAATGGCGTCATGTCTTGGTTTGCGGAATGCATTAATGTCATAAGGCTTCTAAAGTTGTCAATCATATAGTCAACGGTGAAGGAATGATGTTGAAGCAATTCCAGTTCCTTTTCCTCTTCTAGAAAGGGAGTAATCACGTTAACGAAATATTCGCAAATATAATTTCCTGTTACTACAATTGTTGGAATAGGAGAGAGCAAACAATGAGGCTTGACTATCTTTCTAAGCATAGGAATTAAATTTGAACATATTGAATTTAATTTCCACGCCTAAAAATGCATTGAATTGAGAGATACGACGCCATTTTCTTTCTGCGCTTTTACCTTTCACTTGTCTTTCCAATTCCATCTTTTCGCGATATGCAATCTCTATTTTTTTAAGTAATTGCTTAGTTTCGTCATCGTCTTCTACCATACTTTCTATTATTTGTAAAAGTATCGTTTGATAACTCATTGTCCTTATATTTTTTATTATAAGAAATTAAAAATGCAGCGAGAAATTTTTGTAAAAAATCACTTCCAATCCTAAACGCCCTCAACGCTCAACTGCTCTCGCAACAAGAAATTCACACATAATCGTAGCTACATATTCGAAGAGAAAAAATCGACTATTCGATTACTGCTATGTTAATACACAAGTATTCATTAAGAGTAAAAATTCGGCTTTTTTACAAAAACACTGCCAATGATCTTCCAATGCTGCCAAGTAATTAGAGAAATCTTCTCTCAGAGCAAACCAAATTTCACAATAACAATTCTATATTAACGGCAAATAACCAAATTTTTTATGGTACACTTGATGTTACCAGGTGAACGTATGAAAATTTCTCTTCTCTTCTAATGGTTAATGGCATTCACAGACTTATGACAACATAAAAACGGCGCTTTTTCTGAATCGACAATTTTCGCTTATATAACATAATCACTTTAAGAAACAAGAAAAGGGTTTTTTTTAATTGATTGTCTAATTCATATGAATAAGGAAAGAGTTAATGTTTTTGAAGATCACATTAAAGTTAGTTTTGAAACGAGCTTTTGCATTCCATTGATGTGAATGATGAAGGAAATTTGAGAAGAAAAGCTCATTTACTCAGTGAGTTCATTGATCTATTGTGTAAAATATAAATTCCTCTTATAATTATGTGCAAAGCATTGTTGACTAAAAAAGAGTAAGAGGAGTTTTCTAAAATGTTCTTGCATTTCTTTTTTTTGATGTATCTTGAAACTATTTTTTCTTTCTGAATTTCTTTTCTTCTCAGTTTTGAAGAAATGAGTTATTATAATAAAGAAATCAAAAAAAATTGTATTGGCTTCAAAAGGAATCCTTCATCCACCCACCCATAAATACGTTACGAATTTACGAACTATATTTTTGACCTTTAGTAAACAATACATCGCTTGGGTTATGGCTATGTTAAGTGTTTTGTGCATGTATACAACAATCAGAGATATTTGAGATAGATCCGTCACTTGTCATACTAATCGATTTAAAGGAACGTAAAGAAAGACGAGCTCAATTATTTTATCTTCACGAAACATTTGCCTTTTTTCAGAAGAGCTGGTTTTGTTTCCTCTATGCAGATGCAGTAGTGATTAATATCTGTAAAACTGTCGAAATTTCAAATCTTTGCGGTAACTCATGTTGGCAATGTAGGTTATCAAGATCAATAAGATGTAAAAGGCGTTGTATGATGAATGTAGTATGATTTACGGCTCAGTATCATTTAAAGATGGAAGTCGGGGGAAATGAAATAAGGAAACGCGTCAATTTTCTGTTATTATCACTTGTAAATGGCTTTTAATCGCTGAAGCTGATGAGTCGAGATGCATGGCACGAAACAAGGGCCGAAGCGCCTAAAAAAAGAAAAAAAGAAGAAAAATATAAATTCTATGTTTTTCATAAAATGAATGTAAGAAAACTTGTTCTTCTAATTTTCTAAAATTACGTTGAAAACGTTTCGAGGTATTTTTCTTTCTCGTTTTTTATTTATTTTACCAGTTTTATAAAATATGTATGAGTTCGTTTGGTAAGTAAAATATCAACAGTTCGCTTAAAAACCTTGAACCCTTATAATTTATCGGAAAGTTTTTGTTTCTATTAAACTTTCTATGTGAACTTTTTCCCATCGAATTACTTACTTTGGGCAAAAATGTTTTCTTCCTCTTTTACAAAATGTTGGAAATATTTCTTTTTATTTTAACTTAGCGTTTGTATTTATTTATTTTTTGTGTGTATACGTACGTACATTCTCCTTAATAAACTCCATGTTGCCATTAGTTTACTGTTCACTAAATTAACACAAAAGCATTGCAATACCGTTTTGGAAATAGAAAGAAAAAAAGGGCAAACAAGCGAAATACATATTTTTTACTGCTCATTAAATATTATTGAGCAAGGCATGGCAAGGCGAGGCAAGGCAAAGGGACTGGCAACGAACGGCAATAACAACAGCAACAGCAAAAGCAGTAGCAACAACAACGCAGCAACAATAATATTATCAACAACTAAGTATACCAACCATATTAACAAGCGACCACAAATATGTCTATGCATGTCTCTTGAATTGTTTGTTTGTTCGTTTGTTGTTTATATGCATATACATAGGTATATATAGGTGTGCATGTGTGTGTGTGTGTGTGTGTGTGTGTGTATTTTCAAAGCATTACAATAAACTGTGTCAAATGCTAAATAACATCACAACAAAGGCACAGTTAAAATTTATATATTCGTAAACACAATCAACAAACAGACAAACAAACAAGCACTAAACGAAACATAGATACAGTGTTAGACTTGTGGTATTTTTGAAATTTCTATATAAGTGTATATTATTATATATGTATGTATATAATATATGTACATGTTACCCCATGAATTTTATGTTGATATCAAGCTAAACAAGAACGAAAAATATTTTTGCAAACATATATATACATACGTACATATATATATATTCATACTTTTATTTGTATATATGATCATATGTATATATTTAACCAAATTTTTTCGTATATTTTATGTCGCTTGTTTCACCACAATTTGCGAAAATTGTATTTTTTTTTATTTTTATTTTTTTATATGTGTGCGCTTATACTTTCCTATATATGTATATGATTATATAAATGCACATACATATAAATATATATGTAAGCTTTCTCTCATAAATACATTGGTACCACTAGAGTGTATTGTACATGTCCTTGTTGCATTTATATTATGTTACAACATGCTTATGGGTTTTGTTGATTAGCTTTTGCGGAAAAAAACGAATTATTTTATCAAAAAAAAAAAAAAAAAGAAAAGCGAAGAGAAGAGAAGAATTCCCAGCACTATGAAGGAATAATAAAATTATCTATTAATAAAACATAATTTCGGTAATAGGACAAAATGAGTTGGGTGTGGCAGTTTTATGAACTGTCGTAATTTACGATCCTTAGAGTTTAGCCCAGAATCGTCTCAAAAGACCGTTTACCATGTCCCTAACAGGTAGACTTGTTCACCTTTTAAGTTTTGTTTATTTATTTATTTATTTTTTTTACGATAAGAAAGAAAGGTAAGAAAACTTTCTCTGCACGAACGCGTGCAGATTTGGTTTGTGGAACCAGCTAAACATAGAGCAGAGACTTTTACATAAGAAATGGATGGTTGGGTCTCTTCATCAGATTTCGTAATTTGTTTTTATTGCCCGTTATGTGACGCATTGCTGCAACCACATTTGGGAGTTTGGGATGTCCATGTCTTGCTTATCTAGTCGAGCAATGGGCACCTAGCCCCTGCTTCTCGAAGGGAAAGTAGAACACAATTAATATGTAATAGTATTTGGTAAACGGTCGCTTTTTGGTGGTTTAACAAAAAAAGGAAAAACCGATTTGAGAAGAGGGTGTGTTTGGAATGATATCGTTTCCGTTCTCGTTTCTTTGGCGTCTTTCTTCTTCTTTTTTGTTTTTTTCGATTTTTAATATTCGGCCCACATATAGCCACTTAAGGGCAGGACGTGCTGCAGCAGATGCTACGTCCATAATGGTTCAATGAAATGCATGCAAGCGTGATGCCTGCTTTGTGCAGTCAGGTTGTATACAGTACATTCCTGGCGCTTCCTTGCTTTATTGACAACAGCATTACCTAGCACGCTATGAATAATTCGCTTCGATAGAGTTTCTTTCCGTAATAATTTCGGGGTTTTGTAGGCGTATTAAATATATCTGCTTCCTTTGCGAGTCAGGAAAAATTTAAACCATATTATTAGAATTGTAACTACAACCACTTCAACGTTCCCTATGGGGGTAACGCCCGCCGGTCATCGCCCGCCTTTATCCGTTCTATTTGTAGCGATTCTAGCGTTTTTTCTAGACGCGATTAACCGAATGATAAAATCAGAGTATTTTTAAAAACGGGAAACATTTGATATTGCAGGGAACACATACTAAATTCATACACTTAGGTTTGATTCATTTCGAACGGATATGATACTGCGCAGAAACACTATTGCGATCAAAAAATAAAATCAAAAGTATTTATTTAATCTTTCAAATCTCTCAATTTGATCGTAGTCAACACCTTTGACGACGCACTTGAGTCGAACGTTCCTCATAAACAGCTTGGCCTGGCCGAAGGAATTGATAGTAACTAAATACCGCGATAATCGCCAATAGGCAAGTACACAACATAATCATGATTTTTGAGCGACTTTTGAAACGATTTTCTCGGTATTGATTCGCTTTGACTGAACGAGATATTCACGGTTGTATGCATAGATCCAAGTCTTACCTTTCACAATAACAATGCGTTACATAATGTCCTGATAGTCAGAAATCATTGCCTTCGTGCAACCAACGCGTGCGCGTTGACATGTGGAACTTTGGTCCGATGTCAAAGACAGTACTACCAACTCACACCCATTCCCTTAGCGTTAAAAAGAAGAGCGAAAGAAAAGAGAAAACAAAGGGATTTTTTTCTCTCGAAACTGAGAATTGCACAGAAAAACTAAATATCCGCCTACGGCTTGTATATAATCGAAGAAGATTGGAAGAAATTCTTCGATTGAATTGCACAAAATTCGCTTATTAGCATAAATGATTTCGTGCGAACGATCTGTGATCAATGCAGAACAGACTTTCCTTGTGTTTTTAAAATAGCTTTGAATATAATTTCAGATCTTGAAATGATTTTATTATAAGTGTATCGGTTTCCTTTATTCTTGTCCCTGATGAGATCAGAACAGAAGTAATACCCTTTCAAAAATTATTGGGTCAATTTCGAAGGTAACCTTTTTTGCTAAGCTCTTGTTGCATATTAGATTCAATGTAAGTTAGAGGCAACGCGAGTTTGTCCTGGAAACCAAGGATGATATTTTTGTTGTTGCTCGAAGATGCACGCAATATTTATTACATAATTAAAATCATGCGTTTTGATCGCTCGTTAAAATGTATTCCATAAGTTTCGCCTTGCGAGCGCCACTTTAAAGGGTTCACGAGATATAAAACGACCAACAATCATGTAATGCATGTAGAATTGAAGAAGAAGATAAGAGTCTCTCGTAGAGACTTTTCTTTCATCAGAAAAAACGGTTTTCATCCTATTTACGAATAATCTTTCAAAGCATCATCAAGCGATTCGATCACATCGTCGTTGTGTGTGTAAGAGAGAATATTCTCAACGAATTAAAGGGACTTGAGATGACAGATACAGGAGAATATGTAAAAAAAATGTTAATATATTTGAGAAGAAGAGAAATTTTTATTAAATAGTACAGCAGTTACGCAGATTGTAGTTTTAAACGTTGTTTAAAAGTGAGAGTTGCTCGATGAAGTGGAGCATTGGTTGCATCGGGAAAATCTTTTATAGATGTGTAACGTAATTCTAAGCATGGCACACTTCCCATCATCGATTCTCGTTGTCCTTTATATATGCATACATATCATATATAGGATATATCATAGTTACATACAAACATATGTGTATATCATTGTTAACTGTTAGTTCGTCTGTATCAGAGAAATTCTTTAGGGAGTCTTTAGTGAATATTTTGCATTTGGTAGCACTCTATTTATCGTCTCGCCTATGTGTATGCAATGATAATACCAACAACAACAACAACAACAACAATAACAACAACTGTTACCGTTCTACTCTACCAGCTTTACATATGATAGTAAACTAACGAAGCTTTCTTTTCTTTAGAAATTCAAAAAAAAAAAAAGAGGAAAAACGAAAACCTATATTACATACATACATGCATGCACATATATTTAACACATATGTAAATATAAATAAATAAGTCTATTTCCGCCTTAAAGCAAATCTTGGTTACCCATCATCTCGAATCTTGAACATATTGTGTGAATTCGAAATGTAGAGTAGAAAAGCGCTACGCAAGAGATGTACATACTCGTAAATAGACACGAATTGTGCTAATGTTATGTAAATCAATTGAAATTATTTCAATCAGTGAACACCGGCTTACTCGCTACGAGACGAAGACAACAAAAAAAAAAAAACTTTGTAAAATTTTATCACTGTGTAAAGTTTTTAGTATACGGACCGACAGATAAATACAGATAAATTTAGTCAGAGTCGTCATCTTCTTCAAGTGCATACGAATTATCCGAGATACTTGGATTTTACACGTCTCTGGCTTTCAGTAATTGCTGCAAAACTGAAATCTAAAAAATCGATCCAAAGCTTCAGCTTACTTGCACACACAATTAAAGCGATGCAAAGCAAGGCACCTCTAATAGTCGAATAGAGTGACAATCACAATCAACTAATCAGAATGGTGAGCTCTCTCTTGCTTGCTGAATTTTCTGATCGTTACAAAAACACTAACAAATTTGATACAACTTTATAGTTTTATCATTTGTTTTATATAAAAAAAAGATGAAGAAAAATTTAGATGATTTTTGTTTATGTATACATAAGTCTGTTTTATTTATATTTACATAAACAGAGTGTCATGTTTTATGTCATTGATTGCATTTGGAAGCTTTGTGTTTTACGCATAACTCGTTACATTTAATTCTTTTTGTAATTTATTTATTACTTTATTTATGAGTGTTTGCATATTTAATATATTAAAAGATATATAAAAAGAGTTTTTTTTTTCCATTGTTTTATATATATATATATACAATTTTTGCATACGTAACACATCACTCAATAAGTCTACGATCTGACACATTTATGTCAATACTGTTGGGTAGTACGATGGGCACCAAAATTTCATATTGACATATTGACAATACATTTACAGGCCATAGCGGTCATTCTCTTTGAATTGCTGAATGCTCTGCTCACGTGAATTCAGAAATTGTTTTAGAAAATATAAAAAAATGCACAAAATCGTTTTGGAAGAGAACCGAGAAAAGTGAAGTTACGTAAGATAGTTGACACCTTGGTGATATGAAAAGCCAGTGTGTAGACTGTTTTTCATGAGTATTTGTCCATGAGAAAAGTTTGTCCACAGTAAGTGCCGAATTTGTTCAGTTTTGACCAAAAACAATAACGATTGGGAATCGTTTAGGCAAAACAGAAAGGATATTTTTCTTGGATATATGGCAATGGACGAAACATGAATTCATCGCTGCACTCCAAAGTCAAATCGGCAACCAGCGAAAGCAAGGGAAAAGCCGATTGAGATGATAATTTTGGAATACGCATGGTGTACTATTTATCCATCGACCATCTCGAAAATGGGCAAACGATCAATAGCGAGTATTAGGTACCATTCATTATAAGTGCTTTTGAATGAGAAAATTACAAAAAACGACACGTTAGATAGACGAGTTATTGGGTGATACGATGTCAAGCTGTTGATTGTCATGCTATTTAGCATGTCAGCC
The DNA here is from genome assembly GCA_001077435.1 of Glossina morsitans morsitans. Taxonomy (NCBI): domain Eukaryota; kingdom Metazoa; phylum Arthropoda; class Insecta; order Diptera; family Glossinidae; genus Glossina; species Glossina morsitans. The sequence goes on along the minus strand of CCAG010010618.1, from coordinate 8,491 downwards.
AGGCAAGTTTGCCAAGAATATATCTAACGCATGCAGATAGATAAATGATACGTGTGTGCGTGCACAAGTTGATTGTGGAATTTGGGTAAATTTCAATTAAAATAAGTAAGAAAGTTCTATTAGGCGCGGGTCGAATCTCGCATACCCACCACTGTGCTTGTCGCATTCTACTCTCCAAATCCTTCTATTTGATATCCATATCGCTGGTATTAGTAAGAGAAAATTAATCGACCAGATCGCGGTGTCTGTCATATTCATTTTAGAATTAATCTACTTTTAGTTTAAAAACTTTTCGTTTTGTTTGCCTTATGATAAACAAACATAAAATAATCAAAAAAGTGAAAGAAATAAAATTTAATCACTTGTAACATTGTGTGCGACATGGCCGATTTTCTCCATAAATGCGGAAAATTCCAGCCTTCGAATTTTGTTTAAATTTCTGAACAACGAACAAAAACCCCCTAATTTTTGTTAAGAAAAATGGTAAGCTGCGTTCAGCTTGCAGTACATCGCGGAATTCTGCTCTGATCAATTTGGGCCATTTTCAATGCCAACCTGCGTTCAAAAACTTCCAATGTTTGGACCAAATTTGGGGTCGATATCTGAATTTTTGCCACCAAAAGAGTGCCAACAACAAACTTAACACAGACGGACAGACATGGCATTCAGAATTTAACGCTGATCATGAATATATATACTTTATAGGGTCTCTGAAGCTCCCTTTTGGCTATTAAGAAAAAAAACAAACAAACTGACTATACGTCCATCTTTCGGTGGTGGGTATGAAAGTTTCTCGAATTAATTTATTGCTTAATTAATATTAACAATTTTTTGACAATGGGAGCCGATTAAAGCGTTGAATTGCTCAATCTCGGTACTAAGTGAAGTGGCACTTTGGAGTACAAAATCGATGCAATGAAATTTCGCAGACTATTTCTATTTAAGACGTTTTCCTATTTGATGATAAATTTTAAAGGTTGCGAGTCCTCAAAACGTTTGTCATACGCAATAGGAAGCTTCAGTATCAAATTCGGTTCGTTTGTCCGTGCGTCTTTTCTTCGTCTAACAAAAAGTAAGATATCGGCTTAAAATCTGGTAAATGCAGCAATCGTTATGTCTACAATTTTATTACTTAGTTAGTTACGTAAGTTATTAATTGATTCGTTAAGAGTTATTTTAAGCCAAAAGGACAGAGAACGCGCAGGAAAAACAAAACGCGAACTATTAACTCAAATAAATGCATTACGTAAAGTAAGATAACTTTGCACATTTCTCCTTTCAACTAATGAATCGTTTTGGATATTCATTCTATGTGTTAGCCATATCTGAACAAATTGTGCATTCCATTAATTGTTATCAATTTTTGGTTATAAGCTAATAACACTTTTTCAACTTATCTTCAGAGGGACTTTAAACATTTAGCCGGAGAAGCAAAGTCAACGAGTCTCGCAATGTAGGCCGATACCTGCTTATAATTTTATTTAAATAAAAAAAAAAAAAAAAAGAAATATGATCAAGAAATTATGCCAGCACCTAATGTCATATGCTAAAATGTTTGAAATCTTTTAAGTCTTGAAATTGCATTTTCAATGTTGGACCATGGTATGTCGAAAGTGTGAAAGTGTGTTCCGCCTTTGGTTACAACGCGAAAACCACTACACTAATAGTTCCTTACAATCATCAAAAACGTGTGGCTTTCATTTCGTCACAAAGCGTAGAGGTCATAAGTTTTTCATAATAATTTGATCTGCTTACAAGGCTATCTCATGAATACGTGTTTATTTAATTTGTTATCTTTTCTTTCGTTTAAGCAAATGAAATGATTATAAAGAATAGAAAAAAAAAAGAAAAAAAAAGAAAAAATGCTTTGGTTTACGGTTTGTTGCAATCAGCTCGGTTTGTGTTTACATTGACCTTGCGGAGAAATTGAGAGAAAAACTTTTGAATGAAAAATAAACATTTATTTAACATTTTACAAAACTTAACCTAAAGCGAGATAAACAACTATACACACATTCACTAATTGACGCTTACGTACGAAAATACTGCAGATGAATTTTCTCCAGCGATGAAGAGAAGAAATATTGGTTTTTATTATACCTATGAAATGAATGTTTTTACACTGCAGACGCGCATGTATAGCATGTTGTATTAATTGTCCATATATCACATTATAATTGTTATAATAAAGACATACGTGAAAACTATTGTCACAAATTTTTCCTTCAATATGTTCATAACGCGAGACTAGATTCATGTATTGGCTGTCAACTAATACCAAGTTCAAAAACATTACAGTAGGATATTAACCGATCATTAGAAACCCCTTTACTAAATCGCCTAATACAATATTTCATTTGTTTTCGTGGTTAAATGCCATAAATTATATCTTATTTCCAAGTAAAGGCATACATCGTCTGGAAGCTCTTATAAGAGTGACTAACGGGAATTGTCAAGGTCAAAATTTAGTAAATTAATTATTTTGTCAAGGATTTTATTTTTGAGGAGCCGAAATCGTCGCTCGTTTCGACCTCATATGTCCTTTGTCTCGGAGGGGGAAGTCTTAGGTTAAGTTAGCGATAATCTAACTGCATGACAAACATCGGGGTTTGGGTAAATCCATATAGTAAGGTTGTTAAGAGACAACCTTGTAGGACGTACGAATTAGGTGACACTGTCCACTATCATCCGATTCAAGGGACCGACAACTTCCGTTTTCTTGTTCTCTTCTACTCGCGGCAGCCAACAGAGCATGACGTCTGTGTTTAATTGAGGATTTTAATTTCTAATTGTGGCGAATGTCCACCTAATCTCGAGTCTTACTGTATAGAAGAAATTAGTTAAACAACCTCTGAATCTTTTTATTTTAAATTAAAACGTGAGGAACTGTGTTTTGATCACCGAGGAAGTAAGTAAGTAAGAAAAATTTACCTAACGAAACGTCCTGAGAAAAAATAAATTTCTTGTGGAGAAGCTTAGCGTCTCCGGCAGGAGATTTCGGCCAACAAGCGGCCTCATATATTATTCGTTACTTGTTTGGATCATAAAGTACTAAACATCACAGGCAGCTAAACTTGCCTTGAAAGATAGGTCTATCTTAAGCCGTTCTTGTCGCTATAGACCTTCGACGAACCTAATACCACATGTGATGTAGATTACAATTACTAAACAATTCCATTAGATTGTAGTAAAGTATAGTGTAAAGGATTTGTATTACATTTGAGGGATAAGTATGTCGCATTCCGACTAGAAGATTCAATCTAAAAGCAACTTTTTAGGTTTCAGAAGATCTGGCTGTCGAATGTTCTAAAAGATTTGAAGCCACATGAAATCCAAAGAACTCCCTTGTCTCTTAGTATTCGGGTAAAAAGAGCGTTTTCCTCTTAAACGGTTTTTTTGATTTAATTATATAGTTTTTGTTTGACTCACGAATCACATCACAAATTAGTTAACTCGACTGAGTCAATCATCATTAATGACTGGAAAGCACATTTGCTGATTGATTGCTTGTGTGAAATGTGACGAAATGCGCTCATCTTTGATAAAAAGAAATGGATTATTTATTATATTAAACAATATTACACCCCTTACTATTATATATATAAATGACTTGCCTTCAAACTGCTCCACTTTTTTGCTGTTCTATTATATTATATCATCATAGCTAGAAAAAGTCACGATTGCGAGTTTATTATTATATCCTACGCTTGTGGAAAGACTTTTATTATATCGATAATGACTCTTGTCGATCCGTCCATTTTTTCCACCACCGCCCACTCAAAAAAATGGGTCCTTAGTACCGACGCAATGACGATGTATTTTTTAGACCCTAACATATATAGAGGTCATCAAGAAAAGCGAGCCCTTATATGGAGAGAATATCTGTTTTCGAGTTTGGTATGACGGAAAGTGAAAAATAATAAAAACGCACGAAAACAATGTGTAATGTTTGTGTTACTAACAACTAAAGGAGCGAAGTGTTGTAGGGCATCTAACGACAAGCCTTGCCCTTGTTCTTACTTACTTTTTTAAATTCTTTTCTAGTTTTCCTAACAAGTCTTCTTTTGATTACAAAGCTGATATTGAAGAGTTTTGCCGTGCCTGTTGCAACTGTAATACAAAGCCCCTAATACGACGATAAGTAAACGCAATCAGAAGCTGCTGTTATTGACGGCAGGTCACAATGGCTAAAACTATACACAATGTACACGCACTCACAAATAAACGTGAGTTCCAAATTTTATAAAAAAATTTTCAGTTGAACGCGATGTACATCCGCAGTAGATAAAGTACATCAAAGTCAGTCAAAAGCTCTCAGTGATCAATGATATTTTATATTTTGCGGAGTATCTATAAATAATATATTTATGCCTGCTACAGAGGATGAACCAACCTGGTATCTTTTGGTGAAAATGGCAAAAGAAATTATATTCGTTTTTGTTTTATGTGTAGACAAAAATTTTTTTTTATTCCATTTTTATTTAAGCAAAAATTATATGCAAACAATTTACTTCGGTTTCGATAGATGAATTCAAAAAAAGCCTGCCGTTGCTTCTATACAATGTAATATAAATTGGTGTAATAAGAAAATTATTAAACGAGGAGCTTGTCCGCTTGTCTTGTATTAATAATTTCATGGATAAATGTATGTTGAATATGTGTTTATAAAAAGTAATAGAAAAAAACAATTAATAAAGAAATTTCTTCACTTGTATTAGTTTCTAATTATAAACTATTAGTTTTATATGAGAATGTAGGTTAAATATATGTTTATGTAAACTTGTACAAAGAAAAAAAGATTATTAAAAAAGCATTTTCTCATTTCGATTGATCATCTATGGAACTATCTACTTTATATAAAAAACTTAAACTGTAATAGTGTAGAAAAATTATATTCACTTCTACATTAGTCATACATTAGTCATTGAACGCCGTCGATTTTATATAAGAATTTACGTTCAACGCATGTTTACATAAATTGCTACTGTTAGGTAGCTAACTAATCATTTTATATAACTATGTATGGTGAATGTAATGTTTATAGAAAGTCGCTTTTATTACCTTCGACATTATTTCCATCACTGCCGTTAGACATGAAACCTCCCAAAGGAAAGCCGAAATCTGCTGGCTCTGAATCGACGACCATTTTTTCCGTAAGTGGAAGTGGATCTTCACTTTCCTTTTTCTCCACCGGCACCTTTTCATTACTCATCGAAATGTTGTCCGACAAAAAGGCACTCGTTTTGAAAAATGAATTAAAATCTTTAAATGGTGTAAAACTGGCTGCAAGTTGGTTAGAAGAAGAAGACATTAAAGAACGCAAGTCTGATTGTTTTGTAGTTTTTCGATCCTTCACATCGGCAGCGAGTTTTTTTTCGTCAGACTCCTTCTTTTCGACTACATTAGCTAGGTTAGGTAATTTAATAACCACATTTTCTAATATCTCAACTTTGGGCTTTGAAGTCTCTTCTGGATTTTTTAAGTTAATCACATTTTCAGCCGCTTCACCAGGTTTTTCCTCTTCCGTTTCTTGTACTATTACCTCTTCAGGAATGTTAGATTGTTGTCGTTGATCTTGAGCACTCGATTCAGAAACAGAGTCCGTCTTGTTCGGACGCTTGTTAATTTTTCATCTACTGCGACCTTTTCAATGCCGACACTGAACTCAGAAATTGTATTCTCACTGTTGATGGGCTTTTCACAGCCGACATTGCATTCAAAAGTCGCACCCACGCTGTTCAAGCCATCCGTATTTCTTTTATCAATAATGGCTTTTTTGGACTCTATACTCGATTTGAAATTTGAATTCGCGAGATTTGGGTCAACAGCAAAATTTGTATTAGTCGTGGGCTTTTGAAAATATACATCTTTACCAATCTTTTTTGGGGAATGTGTAGAATTCACGGTTGGAGCACTGACTGCTCCGAGAGCTTCCGAAGTGGGCACAGTAGTCAGCGAACGAATTTTGTTATCAACAGATGAATTAATGTTTTGTATGAAATTCGTTAACGAAGGAAATGCCATCATTTGAAATTGAGCTTGTAAAGAACTGGAGCTCGTTTGTAATTCCTACGTTTAAAGATAAGTGAAGTTATTAAATTACAAAATTCGAAGTAAAAATATAAAAAATCCACCATAGTTGATAAGGGTGTCGGTAACTTGCTTAACTCTATTTGCAATTCCAACTTCCGGTCTTGCAATTGTTGAACCCTTTCCTTAAATGTAACCAATTGATGGTGCTACAAATATTTAAATTAGATTAGAATTTCAGAAACTTTAGAAATACAGCGAACAACCTCTTCCTGAAGGTTTCTTAATTCCTTAGAACCTTCAATTATTGAAACGATTAGCATGTTCCTTTCGTCACGAGCAGCATTAGTCAGCTTTTGAGCTTCTTGCAAGGACTTCTGTAAACTTATTTTTGTTTTTTCGAATGTTTCTTTAGCTTTATTTAAAGCCAAATTACTTTGATAATATTCTTGAACTTTGAATAGAAATTTAGGCAAAAATACAAGATGACAGTACATTAATTTTATTACCTAGCTGGTAACAGTCAAAACTAACCGTCAGTGTGAGATTTGATTTAGTCATGTTTTTTTGTCGTTTAATTACATTTTGGTATTGTTGTTATAGTTAAGAGTATAAAACATGAAACTCCTTCTTTAATGAGCTTTACATGAAAAGCAGATATACATGTGAATGCAAAAATAGTGCTTTTACTTAGGCACACATGTGAAATTTTTATTGTTAATCTTATTTTCACTGAAATTTGTTTAAATTAACGCAAACTTTTTGACGGACCAATATGCACACAAAGTAACTAAACTCCGTTCTCATATGAATAGATGATAAATTTGTGTAAATATTAATATATTAACAATTACCTATATTACGTTTCTTCATTTTTTCCTGCCAAGACAATTCTTCTGCAAATTCTTTTTGCAATTTATCCCATTCTTCACGGTAACTTTGCTCAAGAGTTACTAGATCGCACCGTAATATTTTTGAAAAATCTATCCTTTGTAAATTTCTTTTAAGGCGAATAAATGGCGTCATGTCTTGGTTTGCGGAATGCATTAATGTCATAAGGCTTCTAAAGTTGTCAATCATATAGTCAACGGTGAAGGAATGATGTTGAAGCAATTCCAGTTCCTTTTCCTCTTCTAGAAAGGGAGTAATCACGTTAACGAAATATTCGCAAATATAATTTCCTGTTACTACAATTGTTGGAATAGGAGAGAGCAAACAATGAGGCTTGACTATCTTTCTAAGCATAGGAATTAAATTTGAACATATTGAATTTAATTTCCACGCCTAAAAATGCATTGAATTGAGAGATACGACGCCATTTTCTTTCTGCGCTTTTACCTTTCACTTGTCTTTCCAATTCCATCTTTTCGCGATATGCAATCTCTATTTTTTTAAGTAATTGCTTAGTTTCGTCATCGTCTTCTACCATACTTTCTATTATTTGTAAAAGTATCGTTTGATAACTCATTGTCCTTATATTTTTTATTATAAGAAATTAAAAATGCAGCGAGAAATTTTTGTAAAAAATCACTTCCAATCCTAAACGCCCTCAACGCTCAACTGCTCTCGCAACAAGAAATTCACACATAATCGTAGCTACATATTCGAAGAGAAAAAATCGACTATTCGATTACTGCTATGTTAATACACAAGTATTCATTAAGAGTAAAAATTCGGCTTTTTTACAAAAACACTGCCAATGATCTTCCAATGCTGCCAAGTAATTAGAGAAATCTTCTCTCAGAGCAAACCAAATTTCACAATAACAATTCTATATTAACGGCAAATAACCAAATTTTTTATGGTACACTTGATGTTACCAGGTGAACGTATGAAAATTTCTCTTCTCTTCTAATGGTTAATGGCATTCACAGACTTATGACAACATAAAAACGGCGCTTTTTCTGAATCGACAATTTTCGCTTATATAACATAATCACTTTAAGAAACAAGAAAAGGATTTTTTTTAATTGGTTGTCTAATTCATATGAATAAGGAAAGAGTTAATGTTTTTGAAGATCGCATTAAAGTTAGTTTTGAAACGAGCTTTTGCATTCCATTGATGTGAATGATGAAGGAAATTTGAGAAGAAAAGCTCATTTACTCAGTGAGTTCATTGATCTATTGTGTAAAATATAAATTCCTCTTATAATTATGTGCAAAGCATTGTTGACTAAAAAAGAGCAAGAGGAGTTTTCTAAAATGTTCTTGCATTTCTTTTTTTTGATGTATCTTGAAACTACTTTTTCTTTCTGAATTTCTTTTCTTCTCAGTTTTGAAGAAATGAGTTATTATAATAAAGAAATCAAAAAAAATTGTATTGGCTTCAAAAGGAATCCTTCATTTATCCACCCATAAATACGTTACGAATTTACGAACTATATTTTTGACCTTTAGTAAACAATACATCGCTTGGGTTATGGCTATGTTAAGTGTTTTGTGCATGTATACAACAATCAGA
>CCAG010010610.1:0-26005 GCA_001077435.1 Glossina morsitans morsitans | reverse complement strand
CGTAACGACTTGCCTTGCATGCCGTTCTTATGGAATGCCAACACGCTATCGGGTAAACAGACTGCGAGGAATAAAAAGAAACAATTATTACATTCTTATTAATCACAAGGTCTAGATTTAACAAATGCATATATATATTTTTGCTCATGTATTTTGTCCGAATTTAATCTTTAGATTTGAGCAGATACGACATAAACAGATATATACGTTTAGTATATATATATATGAGGCATGTTCGAAAAAGAGGGTAAATTTTTGTTTTTCCCGAATGGTATGTATATTATGTTTATTCATAAGCATCTATTTTGTCCTCTTCAAGGTAATCCCCCTTCTAGATATAATACATTTGTGGTAATGACTTTTCCAGCCCTCGAAATTCTTCTGATATGCGCTTTTTGATATGACCTTGAGCTCTTTCCGCTATACGGTCTTTTGGGAACAGAAAAAGTCGTGAAGGGGGGGAGGTTTGGTTAGCTGCACTGAGTGCGATTACGAACAGGCAATGATGCATCATCGTTCCATACGTATGATGCGCAAAAGATCAGAAAAATTGCTTGGCATGAGCCAAACGACATTCCGGCATCCCCAGCAACTTTTTTAATTGTGGTTCGACGATTTTCTGCAAAAATTTTTTTCACGGCTTCGTTGAGGCGTGATTAATATCTGCTCGGCCTTCTGTGAAGAGCTTGTACCACTTATAAACTCTTTTTTTTTTTCTCAAGGTAGACTAGTCAAATGTCAAAGTCAGCATTTTAAGCGGTGTTGGAGCACTTGATTTTATTTTTCACATCAAATTTAATACCGATTCTTCCCTCCAGCTTTTTTTCGATAGGAAAAAATCGCTTGATCTACCAAGACACTTAGCCTAACCTTTATATTTGTCGAAAACAAACTAAAAGTGCGAAACGATTGATAATGTCAACATATATTAGGTGGACACATATACCAACATACATAGCCAGCGAAATTTGCAAAAGTCATCTTTTTTTTTTAACACAACTCGTATATATGTATATGCATATGTATGTTAAAGCAGTTGAAATGTTTAAAAGTTCTATTGTAGTTTTGTAAGTTAGTTCTTACCTATACTATCTACATTAAAATCGAAATTCAATTGTGAGATCATTTTCTTGTGTTGCTTTGGATTTCCCTGTAGTGTTACCACTTGTATCACATTACCGTAACACACCAAAATTGCATCCTTTTCCACTTGATGAACTTTAACCACTTTGAGTAGATCACGACGTGGAACCATAGTGGCCATCGCGTCATATTCCAAATCCTCAGAATGAAACCAACTGGCGCCTAAAGAATTGATAAAGAAAATATAACGGATAAGTATTATCGTTCCAAAATCTAAATTGCAATCAATACCACTATTCATGTTAATTAGTTCCAGCTTGAGACAGCCATTCAGAGCTTTACGGACACCGGTGCACACTATCGGATATTCCAATTCGGGTGTGATGATCATTTCGAAGACTGGCGTATGACCATTTTGTACACAACCGTGGCCGCCGCCCAATATGCTGGTTGTCGGCCATTCGCACTGCTTTAGCAGCATGAATTTATTTAAAGGATCATACCATTGCATTAGGAATATACCATTCGGTGTGGCACCACATAAATACTTATAACCATTGTACGGATTACGCGTAACACAACATTGGGTACAACCTTTAGTGTCCGGTACCTTAGTGGTGAGAGCGAATTTCCGTGGCACCAGTCTTTCGGGAATTTTATTCATGTGTACTGAAAAACGATGCGTCTGTTTCGAATGCAAAGCCACTAAATCGTGACGATATAGCTGACACGATTTGCCTGACAGGCTCATAAGTACATCTTTTATGACATACAGCCAAGTGGTACGACGGGGAAATAATTGATCTATGGCAGCATCGTGTAATTCGTTCATATTCAAATTGAAGATACCCTCTTCGGCACCGATCAAGAGATGTTGATCTCGCGTTTCCGGATGAATCCATGAAGCCGTGCAATGTATTCGTAGGGGACAACCATTGAATATTTTCGAAAAGCAAGCACCCATATGAACTTTGGGGGTAGGGGGCAGGCCATTAGAAATGGGACGAGGCGGTGTGTGACGTCGTCTATGAGAACGTTTAGGAGGCACAGGCGGTGTATTGTTCAATAGGTCCGGTTGAGCTTCTTTATCAACTGCTTGAGGAAAGATAATAAGAAGAAAAAAGTATGAAAAATTGAAACACCAACAAGCTTAACGGAACGACGTGCTCCCGTTCCGATATTTTTATTATGATTATTAATTAATCAAATCGATAATAATAATAATAATAAGTGTTAGATAATGTGTACTAACGTTCGTCATCATCTTCTTGGGCACCGCCATCGCTAAGACTGCGTGTACGTGAAGATTTTCCCATATCGTTAAGCAGACCCAACAACTGATCCATTGAACTATGGCGTCTCGGTGAATCTTCCAAACCATTCTGCAAAATATAAAATTTAATAAATCTCCGGCTCCCCTGTAGAATGTAAGAAAAGGAGGAGTGAAAAATTGCGGACCTGTTTGCTTTCATGATGATAATCACAGTTGTGGTGGCTGTTACTAGGTAATGACTCATTGGCTGGCATTGCTGTCGTTGTTTTCGACGATGCAGTAGTGGCCAATGCTGTGTAAGTTGAAGTAATGGCTGCCGAGGCTACCACATCGCTGGTATTGTTGCTATTTAAATAATTGGAACCATTATTACGTAACAGCAGTTGATTAAAGATTTGTGTTGCAGAGACAGAAACAGTATTGAAGGAGAAGGAATTGTCGAGCATTGTTGTTGTGGTTGTTGGTATTACAGTTGAAAAATTGGCCACATATGTGCCATTGTTAGTAGTATTATTAAAACAGGAAGTGGAAGAAGAAGAAGAATAAGTTGCTGCCGAATTACTAACGGGATGCAAATGACCGTAAGCGGTGCTAACACCACTGCTACTACAACTACTACCCCCCACAAAATTACCACTACAGTTACTATTACTACTATTATTGCTAGTTGCAAGTTCTTTAGAGTGATTGTTAGTATGAGAAGATGAAATAGATGTCGAAGAAGAAGCAGAAGCAATAGAGTTTGTATAATAATCTTGGCTATGATGACGATGATGGTGATGATGAGAATGATGCGAATAATGATAACCGCTAACACCACCACCGCCATCATGATATGTATCACCGCCACCACCACCACCGCCACGTATATCTGAACCGGAATTATCTAAAGGATGATGACTATACATGGAGGCTGATGTTGACAATTGATGACCACCATTCGTTGCTGCAGTTGCTGATGCTATTACTGTTGCTACTGTTCCTGTTGTTGTCGCTGTTGCTGTTGCTATTGCAGCAGATGATAGCGTATTGTTAGCGTAATTACCGTTGCCAGTCGATATCGATCGGTTGTGGTTAAAATTGTTATGGACGCTATGCCGTAGCATATCGAAATGAGCAAATAATGATGAATGATTCGATTCAGAAGCATCTAAAGCGGTAGTGCGTATATTCGAGTAGCCGCCCAAAGCTCTTACACCAGTACCATTACTGGCAGTGTGCAAGCCATCGCGAGCATCACCCGAGCTACTACTACCCATTAAGTAACTGCTTTGAAAAATGTTCGATAGGCTTGATGTGCTAGTTTCGGTTTCGTCGGCTGCTGGTGTTGCGGCCGTTGTCGTTACGTTGTTGCCGCTATCGTAATTAGTGTTAACGCTATTGGTGCCGCCGCCACCGTTGCCTCCGCCACCACCACCACCCCCACCGTTATGGGAACAATGGCATTCAGTGCTCAGTAAATCTTTGGTATCGGTTAATGGCAATGTTGCTCTGTAAAGCATAATGTAAAATGACAATTTTTCCATTTTAGAGTTTAAGCTTTTACAGTAAACAGCATAACTAAACATGTCGGTATATGCTTATGTAAGAGTTTATATGAAATTGTATGCAATGGTAAATGGATGAAGATGCGAACGAGACTAGCACACAGTGAAAGAGCGAACTCTGTGTTTATGTGTGTGTGTGTGTGTGTGTGTGTGTGTGTGTGTTTGTGAATGTGTGTGCAACTTTAAAATGTAGAAAGCAAGAAGAAAGCAAAACCATATGATATATTTAACCCTGTTAACCTTGACCTTGAATGATGTTTTAAGCTGATATCTGATTTATTAACGCAAAGCAATTAGCACGTGTGTGTGTTGCTAATGAAAAAGTTTTTCTCTCTTACTTTTTATTTTTGTGATTTTGTGAAAAGCAAGCATTTGATTATATCTACACACCACCATTCGCTGCGAATTTTTTAACCCTTTCGTATAATGAATAAATATTTGCATTAGCTAATGACCATAAACTTTCTTTTCACGCTCTTGATTTTCATGTCAGAGAATAAATAAAATTATTGAAGAGGTATGTTATGTCGAAACTGCGTAGATTGACCACCGATCTGCTCCTTGTAAACTCGCGACGCGTTTCTGGATATTCGAATATCGTTGGAAGATCAGACGTATACACAAATTTTAAATGACTAAAGACTGACTTCATCAACGTACGTAGATAGTGCATGCAACAAGACAACCGCTTTCGATTGACATCATTTCCACTGACAGTAGTTGAACGTCCACAAGTTAATCATGCCCGTATGTTGACGGCATGTATGTCGATGCAAGCAATGCTTGGTTGAATGAATGAACTCTTTTCATGGTTACAACGCGGTACCTATCTCTACTGTAACTCGCTCTACTTGGAAAAATACGTCTCCTCCCCGGTGATATTCTGCGCATCGTTCCGGTATACGACATATTCCCCGTAATTTTTGGTACGAACCATCAACAGATGAGCGGGCCTTTCATGGTGCTTATATAATAATAGTTTGCTCGAAAGGATATAAGCTAATATTTTAATTTAGTTTATCCAAATCGGTTTTCAATAACGGTAGGGAAGCTTTTTGGACGATCCCTCGAGATAAATTCACGCAATGATTTGATGATATCTTCAGTTCTGTCGTAAAATTCCGATTCGTTTTGATGAAACTTATACGGAGTATAAAACTCTTGGCTCTTGGCTCGATATTCGTTTTTGCATCGCTGCAATGAACACACCGTCACTCGTAATACAACAACTTGACTTTTGCATGTGTGAATGTCCGGGGGGGTGTTCTTTGACGTCTATCGTCATGGAAGTCGACCAAGTGGAATTCAAAAATTTCCAACAATTGAGAGGCATCCAGAGCCGCTGCTGTTGACATCACGCAAATTTGAATAAATACAATCGGTTTTTGGGTCTCAAAGGTATTTTCTACTTCCTTCACTTTTATAAAAAAAAAATTCTGAAAAGTCTTCGTACTTCTTGATCGGAGCATCGCTTTTAAGGAAACTTAAAAAAAAAAAAAAGAAAAAATTAATGGGTCCGTGAGTTTTCCCCTGGCTTGAGAAAACTGTTCACCTTGCATATGCGTGCGTGTTGAAGAATGCTTGGACGAGTTGCGGAAATCGGGCTCAAGACCTATATGTTTTATACAACTTGACAGTTCTTTTTTTTCTCTCTCTGTCTCTCTCTCTTTTCATCTATCAAGTGTGATGTTATGTACAATACGCTTTTTATTTTTTTGTTAGCAAGAAAAGCAAATAAATACAGGGCTAATTAAAAATTGGAAATCCTTTATAACAGACAAAGTTAATTATGAATTTAAAATTTTTCTTTAGTAGCTTGGAAAACTTGTCTTACTCTTTAATTAGCAAAGGAATCATTTTTTCAGTTTCATGTTATTACGAACTGAAAATATGATTTTATTTACACAAAACTGTTTGATGCGTACAAACGAGAATTTACTTTACATATATACATATATATATACGATGAAGTCTAGACGAGATGCAGCAAGCGTTGAAGGTATTTAATGTTTCTATAGAAATTGCGTTAGATCGCCGCTTAATCTTAATGAAATTTTGCGATAAAATGTTTTTATTACATAACTGAACTGAAAGCATTTATTGATGTTATATATGAATACAAATTTAATTTCAATTTGATTAAATTTATCAAATCTGTCTACATTTCTTGTCTATGTTTGCTTTGGAAGACATTGAAAGCATAACTAATCAATAGTCTGCTGCCTCGATGGAAATGTAAATGCACTCGATGTCTAGACACTAAAGGCGGCATGGAGAACGTCATGCGGATGAAAAAGAACAACAACAAAAAACAACAGCATATGATTTTTCATATTTGTGAATACATGTAAAAAAAAAAACAGAAAGAACATCTTGAGTCGATGAATGGCAAAAAGACAAAGGATAGTAAGAGTCATCAAATACGATGACTCTCGATTGCTTGGCGAAACGAAAGCAAACGAACTAATTTCATTTTTCTCCTTCACAATCGTTCCAATTTCGAAGGGACCACTTTATCACCTTATAAAATTTGTTACATAAGGAAGAAGGTCCCGATATGTATAAAATTTTTCTTATTTTCTTGGAGCATGGTATCATGTTAGACGCATTTTTCTTCAACACAGTGGACAGGGAAGATTTTGTTATTTCGGTTGAAGGCTGAAGGTGCAACGAAACATTGCTTAAGTAGAAAAATAGCTTGAAGCCCTTCTCCTCCTTTCAAGACAACTAATTACTATGTTATTTAATATACGAGCGTACTAAAAATCCGAGGTAAAAAACCGCGTTAGGCGGCAAAGTTTGGGATTGAGAAACGGGACGCGGTAGTATGGGACAACGTAAGAGTAAATCGATATTTTACTTAAAAAAAAAAAGATATTGCTGTGCGATTTGTTTAAACCGGCGGTCAATATATAGGGTTGTCACGCTATGTATGACCATGAACCTGCTACGTTTGTAAACATGCAGGCTTATCTGACAACTCTTTCAAAGTACCTTCCGTTGGTGACAAAGTCTCTTTTAAAGACTCTCTCTATGCCGTTTAATGTGGCTAACGTTTGCGGCATATTATGCTTCGTTGCTTTAAAAAAGTTTGTAGTGCAAGAGACATTGCAGGCAGGATTTATACCGTTTAAGGGAGTGGTACTAGAACCACCTGCCTGGCAATTTTGATTTGAAAGATGAAGACCGAAACGCAACCGTGGATACGAACCTCATCAAGAGTATACTCGTTGAACATCCGCGGCATAATGGATGCACCCAGCATCCCCAGGACACCGGTACATAATCATTTAATCAAGATGCGATCTGCCTTCTATTGATTTCGTATCGAAAAAATTATGAAACATCCTATCAGTTTTATTAGTATAGATTTGGGTTTAATGGATGGTCCGCACAATGTCCCGCCTATGACCATTCAAATTTTCCACATATCTTAGGTATAAATAGGGGATTATATAATGGAGTGATTGTAAAAATGCGATGCGATACAATTAGTTCGGACGCTGAGTAATAAACTGAGCCATGTAACGGAATGTATATTATATTTCAGGCAGTTTGGTAACGCTCAATGTCCCAACTAATTGAGTTAATCCGAGCATTGAGAGCAGTAAGCATTTCTGTGAGAACGCAAGCTAAAAGCGTGTCATTCACTTGCTTCTTCGTTATAACTCAAGGTTAGGCATCGAAATCGAAAACCACGCTTATCCACGCATTGTATACTTTCTTTAATGATCAGATGCACGATATAAAGCAAGCACTTGTCGATGCTAATTAACTTAAACATTAATATATTAAAATTATATTATAACAAAAAAAAAAAACAAAATACAAATAATAATTGAAAAAAACGAAAAAAATATATACATATGTAAATCTATGACTATAATATAAAGTGAGTAAGCAAGTCATCAAGCAGTGAGTATAAAAACAAAAATACTAATAACAATAAAGCCTTTAAAAAAATGCAGCATATTTTAATTTAAAAAATGGAAGCGAATAAAAAAGTTATGTTCGCCCTGGACCGAATTGTTGATATCCACACACATGAAAGATGGATGGACCGATCGATCAAGATTTTCTTTAGCTATAGCTTGGCAATGATTTTTCTAATAAATTCATTTATCCACTAATTCATGCATTCGCATATTCATTACGCCAATCAATCATTCCTTTATACGTAATTCATTAATTCATTCATTTCTTCATTCACATATTCGTTCATTCATTCATTCATTTATTCTTTCATTTATTCATTCTTTCATACACACATTCATTCAAGTAATCATTCATTTACACATTCATTCATTCCTTCAGTCATGCATTCGTTCATCCATTCATACTACAACTACTAATACTACTACAACATTCGTTGATTCATTAATGCACACATTCAGTTATTCATTCATACATTCATGCACTCGTTCATTCATTCATTCACGCATTCATTCACTTATTCATTAATTCGTTCATTTATTTATGCTTTTCGCTATTCTTGATGTAAACATTTTGAAATTTTGAAGATGACTTCAATTTCATGCTTCTTCGCATTACCTTGGCGGCGGGTGTAATTTAATTGGAAATGGAATAAAACCAAGAATACATTAACTAAGCGTGAATGGAACTTCCATTAAGAAATTGATAAAGAGACGGACCGACACGTGACATATATACGTGAAATATATATATATATATATATATATATATATATATATACGCAAATATATATATATATATATATATATACGCAAAGAATCGTCAAAACTTGTTACATCTCCAGGGGAACGAGAATCTGACGTTCAAAAAAACCATGTGTTCTGAATGTTACAAACTGAATGATAAAATTAGTGAACTTTATACCGCGAATGGATAGAAAAAGTAAAAAAATTTTTAAATAAAATATCAAACAACTACTTAACACTATGAACAAATGATAGAATGATAATAGTTTACACTAATAGATGTAAATAAAAAAAAATGAGAAAAAAAATGTTGGAATAACAAAAAAAAAAAAAAAAATATATATATATATATAACGATATATAATATAATTAAAACCATTAAAAAAAAAGTCGTATCTACAACGGATTGATACGAGTATGAAGCATAATGAGGTGTTTATACACCGTGGAAAACCGAGACAAGGCAAGTCATATAATGGAAATGTAATAAAACAGAAAACGGAAGACAAAATAAATAATGATGACGTTTTGTTGCTTTCGCACTTAGGTGATAATGATAATAATGACGAAGATGATAATGATGATGATGATGATGGACATTAATTAAAAACAATTGATTTGATAATCAAGTGATATGATAGAAAGAGAAAGATAATGACAGATAGACAGATAGAGAGAAATGAAATGAAAATAAAAAAAAAAGCAAAACCACAACCTAAGCGATAACTGCTTAAACATATGATGAATACGAAATGATAGATATGTGTGTGGTATATATATATATATATATATATAACAGTAAATAAAGATTGATACTAATGATGACGATAATGGCAGCGATATTGATGACAATGATAATGTTTCGCTATTAATAATACTTAAGGCAAATGATAAATAGATACTTTGCCTTTACTGGGCTGATAATATGATAATTAATTCAATGAATCGATGTTAAGTGTTTTTGTAATCGAAACAGATCCAGGCGATTTGCTTAAATAATATTTTTTTTTTTTTGTTTTTTTTTTTTATCACTTTCTTAACGAAAAAATATATTGATAAATAAATTTGAGTACGAGAAGAGAAGGAGTAGTAAGTAGTAGGTAGTTGTGGTGTAAGTGTAGTTACCTTAGTTTTAGTTCCTCATCAATATACTGTAACAGACTCCTACAAAATAATATAAAATAGTAAAATAAAAAAACACAAAAAAACAAATAAACACAAAAATCAAAAAATATTTGTAGTTTGCTTATACGGTAGAGTGCAGAAAAGAATTCAAAACAAGAAATCTTAAAGCAACGAAAACAAAGTACAACTAGGAATTAAATTTATAATAATAAGTAAAAGAAAAGAAAAACTTCTTTGAAGCTGAGAGCAAAATTATCACGAAATATACCAACGAAAGTAATTTTCTTAACAATTTATTCTCTTGCGCTGATTTATTTCTTGGGATGCTCGTTTTGTCTTTTAATTCACACAAACATCTTTTATTTTTTTTTTTTATTTTTAATAATTGTTATGGATGTTACTTGGATGTTCGTTTCATCCGTTCATTATTCTCATAAAACTTTACAGTTTTTGTTAACCGGATTTATGGCCATTCGAAGGCGTACATCTCGTAACACGTATTACAAGTCCGGGAAGTTAAAGTTTGTAAGTCCGAAAGAAAATTCGTCGAATCTCACTTATCTTGGATTATATTTGACCAACGAAAACAGCAACCAGAGTGTGACGAGCATGTCTTCAATCTCGCTTGCAATTCTTAATGCAAACGGCTTGCTTCGATTACCTTCATGAATGAAAGTAATAATAAAGAGGTAAGCCGAACAAATAGGGTCGGTGTCATTAAAATGACGACCGATTCAAAAAAAATATTCTTCATTCCTCAGCCAATATATTGATCATTGAAAACTTCTGCAGTTTTGCCTTTTGAAAATGTTGCAATACTTTCCTTTTTAAATCACACATCGCTTCTGACCATAGCGCAACTTCTCACACTGCAGTGAGCAGGGTTTGTCGAGACTTTTTCGCCTTCACTTTCAATTCGGTATATCTGTCTGATTAGTTCCGTCTGATTTACAGCCTATTCAAAAATTCTCTCCAGGAACATCGCTTTGACTTGTACCTTATTAACTACTGACGATGTTGGCAAAAAATTTGGCACAAGCGTGGGATAGGGTGACAAAAACTTAAGAAAAGAAATAACTGTTCGTTTGGGTAATACGTCCATTACTAACAGGAGTGAATGTAAAGCAACTATCGAAGCTTACCGAAGCAAATTTCTACGAGAGAGAAAGCCGCAGGTTATATTCTATAAACGAGTACAGATGAGCTGAGAGAATCGAACAATGAAACAAATAAGAAAATTATATTCGGTCGTGACCGTATCTTTTATACCCATCACTGTTATCCTAAGAAAATAACGGAACAAAATTTTCTTGCTTTATAATATGGAATGGGTGCGGCTGATTTTTTCTATTTTCAAAATAAAAGCGTTTGTTTCGTAAGCGTGTGAACGTCGGAGACGTGTTCCTTGAGAAGTTTAAGACACTTTCCAATTCTTTCGCAAATTTGTAGGCGATAGCTTCATTTCCGCTAACAGGGAATGTTTAACACAAATACTGCACAGTGCTTACTGCACTTGCTACCCAACAATATATGTATGGTACACAATATGTATAAAGAGCCATTAAATTTTTTTATAAAAGTGCGTCGAATGACAAGCGCTTGTACTTGATCCCAAATAGACAAAATTTAGACTAAGCAGCGGTTTTCTTGGACACATACGTCTATTTCATGTGTCGTTCGGGAGCTGGCCAAAATTTTATGGGTGGTCAAGTTCCAGTAGTTAATTGTTTTTGAACGAATATGGGCTTGAGTGTAGCTTATTGTATAAAAAATGTGGTTATCAAGTTCGAGTAAATACATCCGGGCTTCATTTCCAAGATGGTGAATCACACTTTGGTTAGTATTGGTCAATGGACGTAGCTATAGTGGATGGTCGAATAGGGAAAAGCGTAACACCTCTCGTGCTGCGTCCACATTCTATCTCTCTTTCCCCGCACCTTTCCAGAGGGGTCGTTACTTGAGTGCCTTATGATAAAAGAAAAGAAAACAACCAGTTAACTGTCGATAAGATTTAGACCTGATAGGAACCAACAAAGACACAAAGTTGTTGAGCTTTCGAATTGCTAATTCGTGGGTGTCTGTGCCGTCGGGATTAGAGAATCGCAAAATGACGATCAAAAGGATTTAGTTGTTCTGACATAAAGATGGAAGACGCCATTGACCAATGTTATTTAAGGCAAAAAAAAGTCGCGAAAAAGGAATGAATTGCTCTCTGCCCACGCAATCGTTGTTCAATCTGTAAATGCTGTATGTTACGCTTATCAAAAATATAGAGCTTAGGCGGACTTTAAGGCGTATTTTTGTTACGAGAACTGTTGGCTTATAGTAAGTTACGTATTACGAAATAAAAAGGAACAAGAAAAATGCTGCAATATCCCTCCCACCACATCATCCTCGAGCTACATATTCATATAAATTCCTTTAGAATTCATCAAAAAAAAAGCAAAGATCGATTGCTTATGCAATGATTTCAAGTAAAAAGTAAACGAATTACTTTTCGTCATAACCGGCGAGCCATCACATTACATAATAACATGAACGTGCTTAGAGATGTCAGAGGCATACAGAATTTTCTAGCATGAGACGCATGCTAGGGTGTGTTACACAAATAAATTGCATAAAATTTATATCAAACAGTAAGTAAATGAAGGTAAAGCTAAAGAGCAATGCAAAGGTAGTCTGTCTCCTCTCTGTACTTTTCACGTGAACGAAATTTGCTTCTTTTTTTTTGGCAATTTTCCATTTTTATATGTTTTTGTTTTTTCTTTTCTCGTTTAAAATTATTCATACGCCCAGTAGTATTCAATGTTAAATTTTTATACAAAGCTAAAGCCATTGGCTTGCAAATCGATAACAATTTAAATTCGTTCTCTTTAATATGAAATTACACAATAAAAATATATATAAATAGAAAACGTGCAAAAAATATTAAATTTAAAACGAAAGGAAAATGAAAATGAAAATATCGAGAAAACAAGAATATACATATTTTGCATATTAAACAATACGGAGGCACAACACAGAGAAAACACAGAATGGCAAAACAACAGTTATCGTAAGCAATAACAAAATACTTGGCGAAATAAATTTTTATATATGTAGTCAAGCGGTCGCAGTGTAGAGTTAACTGACAATAAGAAAGAACTTCTTTACTACCCAGCAAGCAAATTTTTGGATGCCTGATCCCTATCTGCAAATCCTTTCCGTCATCAATTCTGATTGTGAATTTTTATCGCAAATATATCAGAGATTATGATTGTTTTTTTTTTAATTCCTTTTCTAATTACATAACCTTTAAATTGTATCTGTGGATGGATTGCTCCCCTTTTCCTATGTTCTTTGTGGAAAGATTTGCCCTGAATTCCATTTTCTCAACTTAACTTTTATGGTTCCAAAAAGCGGATCGAAGGATGGACATATGATTTTAGAATCAATGGAAATAGAATCTACGAGAAGACGCCCATACAAAGTAGTGCAATTACGGTTTAACTTTTGCTTGCCCAAGCATATGAAAAAATATATGAAAAATATTTAAGGGATAAGCGCACAGTAAGGCATTAGATAGGTGTTTAAATAGCTTCTTTGCCATGATTAGAAAACAGCCCAACAAAATATTTCTCTTTGTTATTCTTTTTTTTTTGTGTAAATTTTGAACTCTTTTTTTTTTTTTCAAATGCTGATTGGAAAACAGATAAAAGTTTTGTTCCTTTTTTTTTGTTTGTTATTTATTTTCTTTTATGCCAGAACTTATAAGCCTTAGATTAAGGATTTTATTTGAAGTTTGATTCAATGCCAAAGCATAACACATACGCATTAATATATAACACAACTGCTAACCTTAGGGACATGTTCATTATTAGGGTTCCGGTAAGTTTCTGTTTCGAGTTTTGTTGTAATTGTTGCTTATGCTCTTGTTTGAGTAAAGAACTAAAGAAAAATATTTAAAATCAAAAATAAATTGAAATGAAGAGTTAAACGAAAAGAAAAACACTAGAATAAGAAATGACAGCAAAAAGGAAACACATTGAGAGAAGTGAATAAAACAAAAGCTCCAAGTAATTAAAACGGAGAATTGTTTGTCTGATTGCACGAAACACGAAAAAAAACACAAAAAACAAAAAAACAAAATATACGTAAATGTTATACAATGCTAAAGGCAGAGAGATACGGAATCAAAGGAATGAGAGAAACTTAATAATTAAAATTAAATCTGGGTGAAAATTATTAATAATAACGACAAAGAATTATTATTATAATAACGAGAAGAATGAAGCATATGTTAAAAAGTAAGATGTAAAGTTCGCATGGCTTGGTTTCTGGAAACGATGAATAGACTATGATCAGCAAGTTCTACCATGCCCGTTATAGTCTTTAGGGTGGCGTAGCTTTTGTAGTCTGCATTAAATTTTTCTATCCCTTTCTCAACTCTCTCTCCCAATTCTTCGGAGAGATAGTCAATTGTTTAAGTCTTTTGATAGTTAAATTCGAGCATAACCATAGAAGAATAGATCCAACCAGGAATATACTCGTATTCTAGCGTTGGGGATGTTCTTTCAATTTTGGTATCAATTTTGGTACGCCAAAGGAACGGCCACAAGTATCAAAATCCGGAGTAAACACTTTGCAATAAACGAAAGCTTTTATGCCATTCAAACGGTAAACAAAAAATTGCCTTATAACGTGTGAGGTCTTCCTTCATCCCCGGGCGAAACAATTAGTATACGCTTTTAATGGAGAAAAGTTTTAAAATTTCTAAAGTTTTCTTTTGGGGTTTGTTCGTTGCCTATTTGCGGCTGAATCAAAACAATAAAAACCCGTTCAAGAACACGCATTTTAAGCTTAAAGTTTTCACTCAAATAATTGCAGTTTGCAGTTGAAACGAACATGATTCCGTATATATATATATATACTGTAGCAATAGTTCTTGCAAACAGAAAGACGGAAGACGGAACGCATTAGAGTAGGGAAACACTACTTATTTCAAAATATTTCTTAAACCTAACATACACTCATCCTATGTCAAAAGTACTATCTCCAGGATTTAGTGCATATGGTCCTGAGAAAGAACACAAGCCCAAGAGTTTCCGAGTTTCGGAAAAAAATGCTCTTTTCCTGCATTGCTTACACTTCGAGTGAGATAAGTCATTGTGTCACTCTGTGGAGCAGATAAGAAGTCGTACTACTGTCCTGTACGAAATTGTGCTGGTGAAGCATCTCTTATGAAAATGACCCAATTTTATATCGTACTCCTAGCATATTTAATGAATGCATTTTTTTTACAAACGAACAACCGCATAATTGTAGTGCTGGAGAGATCAAACTTTAAACTGTTTTCCATACAGTAGAGAGAAGAAGGAGGCAAGTCCCGTAAATTCATTTATTAATTACTCTTATGTTACTTA
The DNA here is from genome assembly GCA_001077435.1 of Glossina morsitans morsitans. Classification (NCBI taxonomy): domain Eukaryota; kingdom Metazoa; phylum Arthropoda; class Insecta; order Diptera; family Glossinidae; genus Glossina; species Glossina morsitans. The sequence goes on along the minus strand of CCAG010010610.1, from coordinate 10,896 downwards.
TCCTACGAAAGCATTCTTTCCGATTAATTTCGAAAGGAGGCAAGCATTTCAGGTTGACGAACAGATAAAGGGATGAGAAATATGGTGAGTGATATGGAAAAGTATTATAAGAAATTAATGAAACCAAGAAAAAGTTGAAAAACACACACATGTAGTGAAGGGCAAGACACCATACAGTCAAAACAGATAAGAAGAAGCAAGAAAATTATATTCGTCTTAAGACGACCCCTTGATATCCACTACCTCGAACGCATATGTTGAGATTGACTATTTGTTGAACGTAGGCGGTACAGTGGATTCAGAGCGCCCTTCATCGGCAATCATTTGCACGGTTTTCAAATCGTTATCTCTTCTCTCCGAAACTGAGTTTTTCGTACTGTACAGCCATGTTTGCAGCTTTAAGATTAAACTCGTTAAGCTTTTTACAAATACTTAGATCAACATTTGCCTTGAAGTGGACATTGGAGTGATGCTTATGTACTTGCATTATTCTCCATTTCAATTTTATCGGCTTTAAGAGTGTGTAACAATAGTACGGCAGACGGACAGATGTATTTGGTAAAGTTGCAACAAATCGAAGTTAAGTCGTCATTGAAGCACACTACTGACATTTCCGATTTAAAAAGTGACGAAATGACAAAAGTGATATATCAATTCCAGGTTAAGGTGAAAAGATGAATAATGCAAAAAATGATGACATAAATTATGAGAAGCAACTGTACGCCTTTATTTGTTTGCTTATAGCAAACAAGTAAATTATTGCCTTTATACCTTTACGGTTTTCGTTGAAAGCAGTTATGCAAAGCAACTAAGGACATGAAAAAGCAATATAAAAATGAGTTTTTGCTTCTTCTTTATACCCACCACCCATCGCCACTAAAATATATGCTAATTTTTTTATTTGATTTGCAACACCTAAAAGTAGGCATCTCCAATGGATTTAAGTTCGTGTTTACTTAGTCAACATAGCCTGAATAGTGCCTTACTCAGTTAAATAAGAGCAACTCATTGAAAACATTACCGATCCTTGCAAGAATTTAGAGGAAATCACTTTGAAAATGATAGCTAACTCTCACCAAATATTCCCCAGAACAGTATTCCTGCATTCGAAAAAAGCAAAAAGGAGTAAAGTCTTATTTCCTATACGTTTCCATTTGATGTCCTGCAACGCAAGAGCACTATTTACCTGTGAGACGTCTAGCCACCGCCGTTCTAGTTCCGGGATTAGCTCGTCTGACGGCAGAAAATTTATTTTTGGGGACGTTTTTCGTTCTTTAGGTTATGTTTCCTTAAGCAGTGGTGAATTCAGGACCACAAACGAAGCCTTTTCATTTATACTAACGAATTCATTGGGAGTTTTATTTCACTTTTTAATTATCTGCTGCTCGGTATTATAGTAGGACTTGGAAAAATTAGTATTTTATTCTCCAGAAGAAAGATGCATGTCGATGTGTTCACTGCCCAAATGAGAGGAGAACAAGAAAACGTCAATTGTCGGTCCCTCGACTCGGGCAATAGTGGATGTCACCTGAGCTATACTTCCTAGAAGGTTGTCTTTCGCCAACCTTAGCGTATCCCAATCAGAAAACATCTGTTTTCAGAAGGCAGCGGTTTCCCCCAAACCCGTTGTAACACAATCAAATTTTCTTACCACCAACTGAACCTAAGACTTCCCCCATTCGAGACAAGCAACATGTGAAGTCAAAACGAGGAACGACTTTGATTCCTCATAAATCTGCAAAAGTAAATAAAATCTTTATATCCATCACTTATGTCACTCGAATTCGGCATAAAATGTTTCTTACATTCTTCCTTCCTATCTCTGTCTATACCTCAGTGCGTACTATGTTGGAAATTTTATTTACTCGCCCTTGATATACATTTTTTATATCAGTTGTGTACAAATTAAGTTACAAACTGAATGCGATCCGTCGACATATGAATCTTGAATGAGTAAACGTTGGAAAGGCAAAAGAAGAAGAAAAAGCAGCTCATGATTCAAACAAATATATGAAACTTGAGGTAAACGATGAAAAATGAAGGAAAAAACAATAAAAATACAAGTGATGGATTGTAAGTAACTTTGTTTTACGTCGTCCTCTACGCTACACTCTACTCTACTCCGATCTTTGTATTGTTCTATTCGAAATAGAGTTCAATCGTAGGTGGTGGGTATTAATGTTTGCATAGTACGCGCTGTAGCTTAAGATTTCTATTTTCGTAGTAATCATAAAACGCAAACAACAACACATTCATAGAAGAATTTTAAAGAATTCTAATAAATATTGAAAACTAAAGAAAAATCCAAAAAAAAAAAAAGAGAAAAAGAGGGCAACAAAAGATAATATTAAGCAGAGAAAGTACTTACATGTCACTCGGCAAGGTTTCGGGACTAGATGAACGATCGTTGCTCCATTGTGATGTACTTGATGCTACCATGCCTGGAATGGGTGAAAAAGTGTACATTTAATCTATTAGTAATAAGCTTTTGTTGCTCTTGTGGTTGTTGTTTTCGTGTTTTAGTTTTTTTTAATTGAAGAAATTGGAAAAAACTATCAAAAAATAAAACGAAATAACCGCAAAAGGGTAAAATTGAAAAATTAATTGCACATTGTAATACAATTGACATTTTATGTGAGAAATGCATTTAACAAATTGTTCACTAATCTGCACTATGTGTATTTGTGTTTGTGTATTTTAAATAAGTGTCAAACAACGAGTAAATTGGAATGTTAAAAAGTTCAGTTGTGACACAGTGTGACAAACATAAACACACACATACATGCACACACATGCACACACACAGAGAGAGACAAACACATCGTTTATGTGCATATATGTGCCACATAATACTAACATGCATCGATGTGCTTATGCCAGTCAGTCACTCTGCTGTGTGTGTGTAAATATATGCATTTTTACTGTTTCTCAAATATCTTTAGTGTTGATTAGTGCGCTGTAAGCATGTGCATTAGTGCTTAGTTGGTTGTGTATTTGTGCACGTACCTGTTTTTAAAGTGTGGTTTTGTGGCGAAATACCATTTGGCCTTGATGTCATTTTGCTCGCTATACGTTGTGGCACGCTGGCAACAGTCTGTTTTATTTCGTTGTTTTCATTATAGTTCACGTTGTTGTTGTTTTTGTTGTTGTTATTATTATTATTGTTGTTATTATTGTTATTATTGTTTTTCACAATTATTCCCGAGAATTATTTAGCCGGATTCCCCCACCATAAGTGGGCAGCAGCAGCAGCAGCAGCATAAACAGCAGTAACATTATGCAATGGTATGACACAGTAAATGAAAAACGAAAATTTTAAAGCATCAAAGAGCAAAAAACGAAAGAAAAATAAAAACAAAACAAAAAAAAAGAAGAGAAGAGAAAATGTGAAATAATGTTTCGCAATTAGTTAACAAAAGGAGGAGGGGAAAGAGAAAAGTTTTTGATTAGTTTCATATAGAATACGCAAACATTGTAATTATATACGTATTATGAATGTATCGTTATATGTTTGTATGTAATTAGAAAAAGAAAAACTAAATTCTTCGTCGTAATGCTCTGCATCATAGACATCACATACATTTTGGCTCCTATAAGAGTTTGATTATTTGCCAAAAATTTCTAGCTCTCCGAAGTATGCAACGGCGAAACCATATATATATATAGATTCGTGCTCAAGCGAATAGTGAAAATTAAAATCGACTTAACCGTCTATCCGTCATTTCTCTACCCTATGGCACAATGATCACGATCTCAAGACCATCGGCAACACGATCTCAACACTCGGTCTCGTATGCTTTTCCCATTGGTCGCGTTCATGTGACCTCAAAAATCTCTTAAACTCCTTGATACGTTAACCTAGTACTACTAGTTAACAATTGACCATTTACGCCCCCCCTCCCCCCTCCTCCCTCTCTCTCTCTCTCTCTCCCACTTTAATTATGACTGCAAATTTATAAAGACCTTAATTTAACTTGCGTTTAAATATTCTTTACAGAAGTCCATTTTTACACGCTACTTTAATTGTGATATATTAAGTTTCTGCGGATGTATGTCACACTGTGAAGGGTTTTAGATAGACACATCAAGTCTCCGCCTGGTGCGTGTACATGTTTTTATGTCCAACTTCCTTGTCAGAGGTTTCGTTATATTTGCACTGTGCACTGTGCGCACTGACTTAAAGATTTAATCCCCTTAAAGTTCGATTATCGAATCGGACCGTTTCTACGATCACTCTCCCTACAATGCTTTAGTTCAAAACTTATCGTTATATAAAAACAATGTTTGCAAATTCGTTGGCAAAAAGTCGAGGAAAAGTACTATTTTAATATATTAAAGGGCAGCGGTCGGGAATGGAACCGTTTTTGGAAACTTTTTTTCTATGAATATTTTTATTAAATCAAGATTTTGTACGAGAGTGAGGTCTAATTTTGGAGCAAAACTTCTCATGGAAATTGTAATTTTCGAAGGCAAAAACATCTAATCTTTGAATGACACTAGGCAAGGACTAAAAATAGCTAATCCTACTTAATCGCGATAAATTTAGTTTTTAGAGCTTTCTTCCACGTTTTTTCAAATTAAATCCTTCTACAATAAAAGTTGTATTTCTTAACAACTAATGCAAGAAATTAGCTTGGGACAAAAGAAAATGTCCGGTAGAAGATTTAGACCGCGTAAGCCTATTTTTCGGATCCTTTCATATGAGGATTTTTCTTCGTTTAGCGCATTTCCAAACTCTTTTGCAAATTTTTAGGCGAACGGGAGACTGTTTCCACAGATGGTACACAGTTGGGCAGACGAACGGGCAGCCATGCCTAAATGCATTTCAAATGTGAAACTCAAAAAGGGAAGTGTTCGCAGTTTGCGTGATAGTGTGGATGTGTCTTTCGACCGATTTGGCCCATTTTCAACACCCCGACCTGTGCGGAAGAACTTCTAATCTTTCTGAAATATTTTCAGTCGGTAGTTTCATTTTTGCGGCGAAGAGTATGCTTACAACAGGCATTATGCAGACGGGCGGATGGACAAACGGACATGCTTAGATCGTTTCATAATTTGATGCTGATTAAGAATATATATATAGTTTGTATCGTCTCTGCTGCTCTATTGCGGGCTTTACAACCTTTTTGACAAAATGAATATATCTCTCAATCGTTCGGTGATGAATATAAAAAGACAAAAATATTTCATTCATTTATTAAATTTGTAATTTTCAATTGATGCGGGGGGGTACTGAATAGTCGGTCAGCCTAGTTCGGGTAAATTTATTTTTAATTGTTTGGTATCAAATTATGCTCTCTCTCTCTCTCTCTCTCTCTCACCTCTTCATCACCGTCCCAATTATAGTAGAATTGTTGATTTGGACTCATATATTTTTGTAGCAATTCCTTGGCCACCTTAACGGACATTTCACCCTGAACAAACGGATGCTGTAGTAAACGTTCAGCGGTTGGACGTTTTTTTGGATTTTTAGTTAAAGCGGTTTTAACAAAATTATGAAACGTTGGACTCCATTTCTCTTTATTGCTTAAAGTTGGAGGCTTGAAACCACTTTTTGACATGAGGAACAAAGCACGCATCGGATGTAAATCAAACATGGGCGGTTGTAGTTCCGCAAGTTCTGTAAAAGATAAAGCAAACACCAAGAAATAAAAAAAAACATAAAAAAACATATATTTTTTCAAATTAGTCAGTGGGAGGCCATTACTAATATGTAATGGCATTGTATTTTTACCACCAGCACTTAAATGCTTAATGACTTTTCGCATTCGAAGAACTTGTATATAAATTGTGTGTGCGTGTGTGTGTGTGTGTGTGAACAAAGAGTAATTGGTTGCTAGTATGAATTTATATTAAAAAAGAAAAGAAAACGTAATCACTGCGTATAAAACGATTTGTAATAGCAAAGCGACTAATATATATGCTGGTAACACACACACACACACACACACGTCAAGTAAAACTGGTAATAATTTCTTTCATTTTCTTTATTCTTAGAAGAAAGAATAGGAAAACATTGGTCGTATAAAAGAAAATACGTACCGATGGCTGTTATACCGCACGCCCATATATCACATAATTGATTGTAACCTCCCTTACGTTCAACGGCAGCAACTTCCGGAGCCATCCAGTAAGGTGTGCCTGCAAAGTGCAAAAGGGGTTTATTATTATTATTTTTAATTTATTATTATTTCGAAAATGTATTTCAATTTTATTGCACTTTAAGTTTTACTTAATTGCAAAACAACAAAATGTAGAATTTTTTTTTTTATTTCCTTTATCAACTAACTAACTAACTAACTAACTAACGTTCTGTTTTGTGAGGCAATCACAACACATATTTACATAAATACAAAATTAAAATCCTTGCCTTAATGCGTTGTGATTGTTTCCCTTAATTGTTATAGAAAATTATATACGAGATTTCATGTAAATAATTAAACAAACATTTTAAATAAGCAAAACATAGCATAGACGTGAAAACGAAAGACGAGAGGAGTCGATTTTCGTGAACAGTGTGTTCTCGTTATAGACCACATTTAGATTTGCGAGGATTCAAATTTTGCGAAAACTTTGCTTATATATTTTTGACTTTGTTCGCGTACGGAAGTGTGGTCTGACATATAATTTCTTTTCTTTTTTGTTTTTAGAAAAGCTTTGTAATATGTTTATATATGTTTATATATATATAAGTTAAATGATCACTTGGTAAAATATATTTTTGACTTTTTTGGCATAGGGAAGTATAGGGAAGTCTCACATATAATTTTATTTATTTTTTTTTTTTAAAGGCTTTCTTACATGTATATGAGACCTTTGTTAAATGATTACTTAGTAAAATATATTTTTGACTTCTTTCGCGTACGGATGTATGGTCTGACATATAATTTCTTTTCTTCTTTTTTTTAAAAAAGCTTTCTTATATGTTTATGAGACCTTTGTTAAACGATAATTTAGTAAAATATATCTTTGACTTTTTAGGGATAGGGAAGTATGGTCTTACATATAATTTTATTTATTTATTTATTTTTTTTTAAGGCTTTCTTATATGTCTATGAGATCTTTGGTCACTTAGTAATCACTTAGTAAAATATCTTTTTTTTTCTGCAATCGCTTTCTTATATCTATATGAGACCTTTGTTAAATGATCATTCAATAAATAACATCTTGACTTTAGTAATAAGCCTTCACTTAGTATGAATGAAGAATTGTAAAATTTCCATTACATAAGTTGTGACTGAAAGCTTTTAAGATTATGGAAAACATGTGAACAATTTCTTATACACTTCGAGCCCCTTGAGGATGCATAGGATGTTCGTAGTCAATATTACTGGTGAAATATGTACCGGGGTGAGCAGTAAAAACTGTGTCAACGTATCACGTTTACCGAGTAGCAAGAATCTTTATAAACCTAACATGTCGTGTGCCAAGTTAGAGTAAACAATGTTTTTATAAAAATTTAATATTTTAATGTAGTTTGCAAAAAATTTTGTATTCAGGTGAGTATGAATTCGTTTATTTACCAAAAATTCAAATCAATTTGCCAAAAAAAAAAAAACAAAAAAAGCAAGCAAGAAAATTATATTCGGTCGTGACCGAATATCTTATACCCTTCGCCGTTATCCTAAAAAAAAAACAAAAAAAAGTAACAAAACTAAATTTTCATATTCTATAATGTGGAGTGGGTGCGACTAATTTTTTCTATTTTCGAAATAAGAGTTTTTGCCGCATAGGCGTGGTAGGCGTGTCCTTGGAAAAGCTTAAATCATTTCCCAATTTCTTTGCATATTTTTACACGATATCTTCATTTTCGCTAGCGTGAGTATGTTTACCACAGATGGGCAGGTGGACAGACGGACATGTGCAGGTGCATTCCAAATTTGAAACTTGAAAAGAATTCGTTTTTGAAGTTTTTTTCCGCGCCTTATAAAGGTATGGAAAACAAATGAAATTTTGATACACTATAATACTGGTTAGGCGGGATCAATTGTGCCCATTTTCATAAGGCAGTATTACAGAATATGCCAATTTTTGCCCATTTATCTGCTATAGTCTATGAGTAATGAGCAAAAAACTAGCTTTTTATTCGTCTTGAAACACAGACGTATCCTCAGTTTATATAGTGCTGCGGACGTGTTCTTCGATCGATTTGGTCCATCGTCAGTACCAACCTTCGCGCAAGAGCTTCCAATGTTTCTGCCAAATTTGAAGTCGATACCTTTAGTGATGCGGCTAGGACAATGTTTACAACAGAAGGACGGGCGGACGGGCATGCTTAAATCCATTCAGAATTTGATGCTGATCAAGAATATATATTCTTTGCGGGGCCTCTAAAACCTACTTCTGGGCGTTGCAAACGTTTTGACAAAACGAACGTAACCCTCATTCTTCGGTGATAGGCATAAAAATGACAACCTAAAGTATTTGCTTACGTGCAAAAATAAATGCGTAATTTATATGAAGGATTATTGCTTTTATTTCCCTTATCGTTATTTCCATACATTCGAAAGAAGCATCGAAATGGTTAAGACGTCAAAATGTCACCGAAGAGGATCTGTTGACCTCACTCCTAACTCTTTATTATGGCAATTCTGCCTAGGCACGAAGTGATAGTCACAAGAAGCAGCCTGTGTGGCCTATCGTGCTTCATTCTATGTATAAGCTGACACGCTCATCTCTATATCTATTCTCTCCATCTTCTATTGCGTTTCTTCTTTAACCACCAAGTAAGAAGAACCGTCCAATTCCAAGGAAAAATATTTTTCAAGAACTTCCCAAGCATTTTTCTAACGAATTGCTTTCAAGAATTAAAATGGATAATCTCTCCTCCTTGGCTTTCTCAAATTCAGACAGTAGAGAGTGTGTAACACGGTCTGCCACGACTGCACGTACACTTCATGTATCGAAAGGAAAGTAATTCTTCTACTTCGCTTACGTAACATATATCCATCTTTCCATATATATATATATATATATATATATATATATATATATATCATTGTACTAATGATGGGACTTTACATTAATGGTTTCTGACTTTCCAAATCAAGAGAGCATGAAACCACCCACTTTCGCAACATCGAGGAAATAAATAAATGACAAGTTGTATGTGAAAAACGAGCATCAGCATAGTGAACTTGCTCTTCTCTTCCTATTTCTTTTTTTTTATGTTCCACTTTAATAGCACCCAGGTATTAATACTAAAATAAATGTTAATGTCAGAATTAAAAAAAACAAAAAAAAAAAAATAATGAGGTGAAGAAATATCAACACAAACGTAGGTAAGCTCAGCGAGCATACGATGAGTGCGGTACTTGTGGCAAATTGTGTTCGTAGTAAAAAAAAAAAAAAAAAAGCTTTCATATATAAAATGGTTTTATGATTCAATAAAAGAAAAAGAAACACGCATATGCACATACTACCGCATACATCGACATAACAAACATATCAGTGTCATTAACAACTAGCAAAACCCATTTAGTTGAAAAGAAGAAACTGAAGAAGAGAAAAGAAAAGCGTTACGAGAGTGCGAGCTGATTTTTCTTCTTTCTTCCTTTCACAAAACAGGAACTTACGCTTCAAACTTGTACGTGGCTTGTATGTGTGCACGTCGCTACTTTGATGCTGTGATGATGTTTACTCAACAACATTTAACTGGCATGCATGGAAGCGTGGTTTTGCTTGCTCATAAATATGCAAACTTTCTTACATCCAACAATTTGTCGTTCCATGGATAACATAAGCACGCTTCAGTTGGTCGCTGAAGTTTTCATATATTTTGCGATTGATGCAAAGTTTTTGAATCGCACCAATCAACCGCTCTATTCGATTGGAAATAAAAGTGATGAAGAATTCCCTAACACAGGTTAGCAAACACGATGAAAAAGACGCGAAATTTTCTTAAAAAATCCCCTTTCGTACCATAAAAGAAGAAAGGAAGGAAGGAAGGAATGCTAAAATTGTATAACTATTTAAAAACAAACACATCTACAGCCCGTATGTCCATCTAAAAAGAGGATTAGAACTCAAAACACATATCTTCGAATAGTTTAGGTGAAACAACCTCTTCGTAACATGACAACGTAATCATGGACATCAAGATGGTCAATCAAGATCGAGTTATATTAGATTTGGCCGTCAGTAGGCATGCCCATGAAGGAACAGTAAGTCGGGAGCCTTATGTTGTAAGAAATATTGGCTTCAAAACCGATGTAAAAATGTCTTATCGCCAGCAAAAACCCTACGTCATCGTTGAAAGAATTACACGCCCACATTTAACGGAATATTTAGCAACTACTTTTGTAATTGATTTGAGTTATTGAGTGTCAAAGCGGAATAAAATCTTTTGCTTTGTGTTTTTTTTTCTTTTTTTTATATCCATCAGGGGTGTAGTCATTTTGTCAAAATTTTTGCAACGCTCGGAAGAGACCCCACAAAGTATATATATATTCTTGATCAGCCGCAAATTCTAGATCGATTTAACTCTGTCCGTCCATCCGTCTGTGCTTTGCGTAAGGTCTGGTGTAAGCATTCTTCTTGCACGCAGGTTGGTATTGAAAATGGGTGAAATCATTCGAAGGACATGCCCACCATGTAAATTCCGAACACCTCTTTTTTTTCAAAAAGAATACAAAAAAAATTTTTTTTTTGTTCACTAGTTATAAACTATAGCAGATAAATGTACCAAGTTCTGTGGGCCATGCTGTAGTTCTTGTACAAAAATTAAAAAATTTGACCACGCCTACTCAATATTATAGTGTATCAAAATTTATTTTTTTCCAACACTATCATAAACCGCCGAAACAAGCTTCAATAACCCCATAAAATATATAAATTCTTGGCCAGTTTCAAATTTGGAATGTCTGTCTGTCTGTCTGCGTAACTGCGTAGTTTTTG